>OW026310.1:0-22500 GCA_932273695.1 Apotomis betuletana | reverse complement strand
GGACGCCTGGGAAGGGAGGCCCAGGCAGTGTCGAGACTCTTACCGACTAAAACCTAGTGAACACAACCTTACAAACCAATCTCGTCACTATTTTTTTTGTGACGTTTATTTCTATCTTTTTTATTACATTTTTCTTTTTCTTTCTTTTTCTTAGAAATACTTTAACATACAATATTTCCCAACTTTTCAGTTACACAAAACAGACAGATAAAAATACTAGGATTAACATGCATAAATTTTGAAAAAACGAAAAAATCCCAATTACCTAACTTTACAGAGCTTACCTATTGACACAAGCTAGGATAGAATTGACAATTAAATACTTAGGATTGATTTGTATAATTAGTTAATTTGGACAGTTTAACAATCGGAATAACAGTTTCAAAAAAATTTTTTAGATTATGAAGTATGATTATAAAAACCTCAATGTAATTAAATAGTCTAGAATAATTCAGTTTGGTATAATTAATTGCTTAAAATTAACTGATTCTGATAGTTAGAACAATGGCTAATTACGAATAGTTAAACATGCAATTCAATGTGGTTCAATTAATTCGAAATTTGAAAGGAAAACAATCAAAGTCGCTTATACTAACTTGAATAACTTAAAGCCAGTTTAAGTGATTCAAATCAATTCAAAACAATTATGTAAAATTAAACAACTTCAACGATTCAAATGACTCAATACAATTCAAATAATTAAAATTCTAGAAATAATCTAAATAGTAAAAATGTAAAAGTGTAAAAATGTAAAATGTAAAATGTAAAATGTATAATTCAAGAATATTTACATCAGATTTGGCGAAATTTCCATTAGATCTCGAGCCGTTGGTGCTAGGGAAGTCCTAAGCCTATGTGACAGTTTTATTTGAATTGAGGAGAAGCGACCTTAAGACCAGTAAATGAATGTGAAACTGTAAAAATGTAAAGTTGTAAAAGTGTAAACCGGGTAATAAATAATTGTGTATAATTAAGGAAATTAAGAATTTAGAAACAATTCATAAATAATTGTGTAAAAATAATCTAACAAATAATTTAGACAATTGGTAATTTTGCAAAGTTAAATAATTAGAGCTGATTAATAATTGTTCTTAGTGACTAACATGCACATGCAACTTTTAAATCAGTTTAAATCAGTTTAGAACCATTTGCTACCGAGGCCTTCCTGAGCGTACGCGTGGCATACTTGATAAACTTTTCTGTTTCTATTTCCATTATTTCCAAAAAATTTTCCGGGATGACCTTCATGCCCAGCTCTATCTCCAAGTCCATTCTTTCTAACGCAAACCGAGGACACTCAGTCAGTATGTGCGCGATGGATTCTACGACTACACCGTCGCAACTACAGTAGGGGTCGCCGGCCAGGTTGAAGCGGTGGAGGTACTCCCTCACCCCGCAGTGTCCCGTGAATATTTGGGTGGAAGCTGGAGTCATCTTGATCTTCCTCAGAACCCTGTACGCCGTGCGGACATCCTGGAAGAACAACTTCGTGACTGAGCCCGTGGTAGCCTCGCTGTAGCGACACTGCCACTGGTCAAGTGTAGCGCTTCTGATGGCTCCCTTTGCGTAGGATATGGGGAACTTATCGTAGGCGGGCGCAACCTTGGACTTGAGCGCCGCCGCCTTGGCCAGTTCGTCAGCTCTCTCGTTCCCCAGTATCCCCACATGGGCCTTTATCCACTTGAGTTGGATCCTCTTCCCTATAGATTCCGCCTCACCGATTCTCGCTCGAACCTCCGCCGCAATTGGGTTCAGGGACGTAGGGTCTCTAACCGACTCAAGGGCCGATCTGGAGTCGCAAAATATTGTGGCACTGGAGAAGCTCCTGATATCTCGGACGGTGGTAACGGCCCTCAATAGGGCGGCCATCTCTGCCTGGAAGACGGAGCAGTAGCTTTCCAGCTTTATGACGTGTTTGCGCACTTCTGCTCCAGCCTTCCAGTAAGTGACGGCCGCTCCCACCTTGCCCTCTATTTTACTGCCGTCCGTATATATCAGTGCCTCGTGCGGGTCGCCCTCTTCTATGTCCTCCTGGGCGAGGACCAGCCCAAAGGGAACACTCTTCCTAGTCGCCGGGTGGTCTAGAGAGTAAGGGCTGACTCGCCTTTCGATTTGTCTCCCGGGCAAATCCGGCAGGGGCTTACCCCTCTTGACCTCGTATAGGGCTGCTTGTTCCCTAGCCCTGAGATCAAGAGGAAGTATGCCAGCTAGGAGTGCGCAGGAGGTGAGCGAGGCGGTACGGTGCGACTTACAAATCTTTTGGGCAAATTGCCGCGTGGTTTGATCAAGGCGTTTCCTAATATATTGCTTGGTGGTGACCTGCGCCCAGACACTGGCAGCGTAAAGGACCACTGGCTCTATGATGGTTATGTACAGGGTTCTGATGATTTCCGGGTTTAGGCCCCACTGTACCCTGGCCGCACGGGAGATCATTTTATATATGTTGATGGCCTTCCGATTGGCATTCTCTATCTGCTGGGTGAAGGTGAGTTTATTGTCTATAACCACCCCTAGCACCTTTAGAGTCTGAGTTTGCTCAATCGGGAAGCCACCAACATATACTTGGGGGGTACTATATTTGAGTTTGCGCGTGATTGTTATGGCCTGAGTCTTATGGGCCGCAAATCTCATTTTATAGCTGGCCCCCCAGTCCTCCACCAGTCTAAGAGCCTCCGCCGCGCATTCTTCGACCTCAGCTCCGGTCCTGCCCGTGGCGATTACCAGAATGTCGTCCGCGAAAGCCTGCACGTGCGCCGCGACGCCCTCCGTGGCCTCCAGCAGCGGGTTCAGCTGCAGGTTCCAAAAAAGGGGGCCCGCTGTGGACCCCTGGACGCATCCCTTACCGGTCCCTCGCGTAATCCTGGACCCCGCGTATCTGACCTCTACCTCTCTCTCGGACAGATAGCTCGAGAAGATCCTTAGGAGCTGTTTACTGACATTGTGGCGCCTGAGCTGAGTCAGCACCGCCGGCCACCAGGCGTTGTCGAAAGCACCCTCGATGTCTAAGGAGATAATTGTTACGATCTTCTTTCTGTCGAGGGCGCTTTCGACCAACCTCATGGCGTCATACAGGGCGTCTTCAGTGCTGCGCTGTGGAATGAAACCATATTGCCTATGGCTAAGCGCAGCCTTTTGGCCCAGCTCCCAGGTTAGCCTCTTCACCAGGATCTTCTCGAGGATCTTCCCGAGGACCGGGAGCAGACCAATAGGCCTGTGTGCTTTTGGGATCGCGTAATCGTCCTTCCCAGGCTTTGGGATTATCTTAATAACGGCCCGCTTCCAGGTCCTCGGGAAGAATCCGAGTTTAAGCGCCTGATCCAGGACGGCCCGCATGGTCTCTGGACAGGCTGCGAACGCTTTTGCGCAAATTTCTGCTGTCAGGCCGTCCTCGCCAGGGGCCTTCCTCGGCGCCATATCCCGCAGCACTTCACTTATCTCCCCTTGAGTAATAGGTAAATGGGCCTCTAGTGAACCGGTCAGCGGTCCGGTTTTCGCCAGATCCTCCCGGAGCCTTAGAACCTCTTCCCTCACCGCCTTATGCTCTGCAGTGTCCTCCGAGTCGGTGTCATCCGGGTAAAACGTCTCAGCCAGGAGGCGGGCCGAGTCCTCTCCAGACAGCGTGGTTCCGTTCGAGGGTGACCTCATCAGGGTGTCCTCATGCGTCCTGGGACCGCAGCACTTGAGGACTCGGTACGTACACTTCCATATATTTTCCTTTTCCTGCCTATTGCAGAAAGCCTTCCAGCTCTCTGTAATGGCATTTTCGATGCTGGTTTTGTACCTTGCTTTGGCATCCTGGTATTCTTCCACTACGTAAGGTCGTCGGAGATGGTTCGCCTTCTTTATTCTATTCCGGAGTCTGTTGACCGTGGCCTTTTGCTCGGTTAACTCCGGCGTCCACCACACTGCCGACTTAGCAGCCTTCCTGTCCGGTAACGGGGGAAGGGCTGCCGCACAGGCATCCTGAATGGAAGCAGTGTACTGCTGGACGGTTTCATTCAGGTGGTTCGCATCGGCAATTTCCTGTATAGACTCCGGCCTGAGTCCCGCCTCCTCCATAGATCTTATAAGGACCTTTCCGAACTTGGTCCAGTCTGCCTTCTCAGTATTATACCGCCTGGTACTGGTAGGCTGCGGAGGATCCAGGTTCGTGGTGCCGTGCAGGGAGATTCTGTAAGTGATCATCCTGTGATCCGAGAGTGTGGCCACGTCTTTCTCTACTTTCCACTTTTCAACTCTGCCCAGCAGGCTAGTTGTACATGCTGTGACGTCCACAATACTAGTGTATAACCTGTCGCCTCGATACACGCTAAAGGTTGGGACTTTACCCGTGTTGAGGATGTGGCACTGCAGCTCCGACATGAGGCCGTCGAACGCTACGCCTCTATCATCCTCGGTGTCACATCCCCACCACGGGCTCTTGGCGTTTACGTCTCCAGCGATGATGATATCGTCGGTGCGCAGAGCCTCCCTGGTCGTCTTAATCTGCCCGAGGTAAGGCTCGATGTCGGCGTCCCCCTCCAGGTAAACGCAGATCAGCCCCACCTTTGCTGTCCCCAGCTGAACCTTGAGGCCCACCACATTCTCTGTTAAGAGCGCCTCGTCCATTTCGACCTGCACTCCAGGGTCGAGGATAACTATGGCCGACTTAATGGGTCTGTCAGCTGCCAGAGTGGTGATGTTCTTCTGGCAGACCCTGTGCCTGGAACTGAGATACCCTTTGGATCCCACGTAGGGTTCCTGTGCCAGTATTATGTGGGTGCCTCTCCGTTCCGCCTCCCTCTCGCACTCTTTAGTGGCGGCGAAGCCCCGTCCCAGGTTGACCTGCATAATCGTCAGGAAGTCCGGTGTTGCTTTCGCCGTGGTGCCCTCAGCAATATCTTACCTGCGAGCGAGCGATTCGGTCCCATTTCTTCCACTCCGGGCAATCGCTGCTAAATGCCGGGTGGCCTTGATCCGCACCGTTTTTCCCCAGTCTAGCGCAGTTTGTGCACCTCGGGTCACTGTCGCGGTTTGGGCACTCTTTGGTATCGTGCTGTTGCGCACAGAAACCGCACTCCTGCTGTTGGGTGCAGTCTCTCGCGAAGTGACCAAAACGGAGGCAGGCGTAACATTGGATGACGGGCGATTGGTCGGTTACGGGGACCACCTGGTAGCCGAGTCTTACTTTTTTATCCCGCAGCCGAGCCCAGACCTCCGCATCCGCCTCCATGATAACATTTGTGGTTTCGCGAGTTCTGCCCTTGGTCCTCCTGAGGACCCGCACCCTGTTCTCCGGGTTCTTGAGCCCGTCCAGCAGCGCGGCGTTTTGTTTTACAAGTGCCGGTGGGATCTGCAGGTCCGTGAGACCCTTGACCACACCCACAACTCTCAGGAGCGGCTTCCGCAGATTGGTAGCGCTCGCCGTGAGGTTAGGGCACTTTACTTTTATGGCCTCCTGCAGGGCGGCTCTGTCCTCCAGCGTGGCGAGTCCTATGGCCGCTTTCTGGTTCCTGAGGCTCCGCACGTAATCGATTCCCACGCCCAGTTCAACGACGTCGACCCTGCTTTTAACCATGTCAATGACCTCTCCACTGGAATGCCTTGGGTCGATGGACTCGATGATGAGGGGAAATCTGGGGTCAGGGGGGGTTCCGGTGGGCTCCCGTCTCCTGCTCTCCCTTTGGCTCTTCTGGGCTGCTTTCTTCGGGCGGACCACTTCCCACTCCTCCGCGTCCCCCCTTCCGCTCGCTGACTGGTTGGCTTTTGAGGGTCCGCCTGCCGCTGATAACTCGTCCTGCAGGCTTGGAGCCACAGCCCGAACCACAGCAGCTGCCTGGAAGTCCTCCCCGATTCCCTCGAACCCCCGTCTCATCTCTGCCTGTAGCATCGTAGCCTCGCCCTTGATGCAGGTGATCAACTCTTCCTTGTCACTCTCCAGGATGGGTGTCTGCCGTTCGACTTTGGTGCTGTGTAATTCTTCAGAGAGCACCTGGATCGCACCACGGAGGTTCTCAAGGCTTCCTTCAGTCCTCTCTCCAAGGATAAGCGCCTTGCTGCTAGATTCCTGGACGGCTCCCAGCTGGTCTTTCAGGGATGTGGTCGGCTCAAGGAGAGTCTTCAGGTCTTGCCTGACCCTTCGGATCTCGACAATGACCTCGTTCTCTGCGATCCTCTGCCGGCCACCCCCTGAGCCATCCGGGGGTCTTGCAAGGAGCACTTTTATATCCTGGAGCTCCCGCTCGAGAGCTCGAAGGCCTTCTCCTCCTGCTCGCCCCGAATCAGGTCCACCGTCGGGTGCGGCCTTCGGAGCTGTGAGGCCTGCGATCCCCGAGCTGAGGGTCTCCAGCGGGTCGCCGATGTCGGAGAGTAGGATAGATCTCTGGGCGGTCAGTTCTTTGATTATGTGGTCTAGCTTCCTGTCATTGTTGCTGTTTGCTGTCGTGGCTGCGTCCGTAGCTTCCCTGAGGGTTCTGGAGTGGGCCTTTTCGAGTATATTGAGCCTCCTCTCGTGCGTCAGTTTTTCCCTGTGTAGCTCGGCGATATGGCGTGATCGGGAGTCAGCCAGCCTCAAAACCATCTCATAGAGGAGATGGAGGGAATCGACAACTTCATCCCTGACTGTCTTCTTGATATTATTGCACGATTCCAATGCCTCCTTTGCTGCCAGCAGAACGGTGTTTGCCCTAGCAGGGAGCTCATTTATTAGTCCGGAGCCGCCCTGACCCCCCCCCACCGAGCAGACCGATCGATCCTCGTGAGCAAAGCTGGGTTCTTCGGGATCCGGGGGCTCACTGACGCGCCCTGCGTAATCAGCCAGGTCAGCCGCTCTCGCCTCCTTGATCTGGGTCTTAATTCTCAGTAGGGCCGATTCCGACCTGGTCATAGACGGCGTCCTGTTTCTAGGGAAGGCGAGTCTGGCGGGCGTCGACGCTGCCGTTGGCGCAAGAGGCGTTATAGGCGTCTGAGGATCACCATCGGAGTGCCCTGCCTCACCACCGGTTTGTCGACTAGGCGGCCCAGTTGGGACCGCCACCTCCTTGGTTTTGGTCTCTGGAAGGGGTCCGTGGGGCTCGGACTGGTCTTCACTGTCCTTAGACACCTCAACTGCAGGGGACGTCTCACCGCCAGAGGGGGTCAGGTCCACGCAGGCGCCCTCCTCAATGAGCGAGGGGGCTGATGTGGGTGGGTCCGCCGACGGTTCGGTTGCCCGCATCTCGGGTGTCACCGGGTCTGGTGTCATAGTGCTCCCTGCCTCCCTCTCGTCCGGCTTCGCACCTCTCCTCCCTTTCCCCTTCCCTGATCTTGAGGTCCTCGTTTCCGTCGGTGTAGGTTTTGCCGCTGGCCCCGCGGTGGGTATTCTCAGGATCAACTTCGCCTTCGGGGCGGGTCCAGGAGCTTCCCTCTTCCTCTCATTCTTTTCCTTCGGCTTAGGGGCTTGTTTGTTGTCCATTTTTACCCTGTCCTCTCACTTATCAAAAACTTAAAATTTAGACAATTAAACACAATTGAAATAAATCTAAATAATTGAACAATTTAAAGTAATAAAAATAATTAAAAATAATTAAAATAGTTCAAAATAAATTAAAAGACTAAGGTAAATTGACAAAAGGGTCAGCACTAATTTCCTATAAGTTTTCCAGAATTTTTTATTTTTGCTCTATGTAGAGCCCGGCTCTATTTTGTTTATTTGCAGTCGTCTCTACACAGTTCCAAAAGTCCCTGAGAAAACCCGAAAAAAAAAAAATTTTTTTTCAAAACAAAAAATTTTTGCTCTATGTAGAGCTGTGATCGGTGTCAAATTGAAGGGCTACGCAACCTGATGTCTCTGCCGAAAACCCCACCCCGATACGTGCCCCCGTTACAGAGTTATGGGCCTTCAAAGTCCTCTCATCCCCTAGGTCTCGGTTCTAGTTATACTGGTCGTTGTCAAATTTTGGGGGTTAGGGGGTTGATACTTTGGGGGTGGGTCTGGGGTGGTCGGGTTTGTCCGTAGGGAGGGGGGTGGGTTTGGGAGGGGGGATCGAAAATTTGGTTATTTTTGCGATCGGACGCGCCGTTTCCAAGATATCGAGGGTTGATTCTAATTAATAATAGTTACCAACTTAAGATTTTGCGGTGGGGTTGGTTTACTGAGGGATTTTGATTTTATTGTAACTTACAAATGGGTGGTCCGATTGTCACGTATGTCGCGTGTCCTGCTAGGGGATGAAATTTCCCTTCTGGCCCAAACTAGCCCCAACCTTGCGATTTGCCTGTTCGCCTTTGGGGGGGGCACAAACGGAGGGGTGGTTTTTTGGGCAAAATTCGAAAGCAAGGTTCAGGTATTAGGAAGCTCCCAAAAATTCCGGGAAAAATGCTAGGGTTTAAAACACAACCCCAATTTACCGACCAGCTAGTCACTGTATTTTTAAAAAATCTCTAAACCCAAAATTTTTTCAAGTTTTTTCAAAAAATTTAACCGGGGGTGGTTTTTGAAATGGCCTATAGGTAGATTGACCCTATGATCGCTTCTCCCCAAGAGAACTGTGCCGACGTTATTTTTGAGCTAGGACGCCTCCTTCACCCCCTTTTGGGGTGTACAAACTTAAGCGGGAATGGCGTCCTGACTTCCGGTTGACTTAGAAAATTCGCCAAAAATACAAAAATCAAAAATAAAAAACTTAACTTATATCTTCTGACAGGGGATGAAACGCCCTCCCTGATGACGCTGGTCCGGTGCCCGTCGGCCACCTGTTGCACCCTCTGCAGACCCCCAAAGTTAGGGGGAGTTGTCCAATTTCTGCAAATGGGCCCTGGAGTGAAAACTTCCCTCTGACGAAAATTTTTTCTCGACCGTTTCCTGTTCCTAGGTGTGCCGCGGGTCTAATTCTGCGACGGGGGGTGTCTGTCTCGAGGGTTGTTTTTTCCGGTCCTGACAAATTTATTCGTGCGGTTGCTCTGATGGCACGTCCTGGTATATCGTCCACAATTTTCTTGTTTATGACCGGAAAAATCTGGGACACCCCTCGTTAGATAGAGGGTGAAATGGGGTATCCTTTGAGATCTTAAAAAGTATACCTTGTCGCTTTAGTTTTCCCGCGGCACTGCCTTGAAGTCCACCAAGATTCCCGGTAAATTCACTCCCTTGCACCGGGGTTGTTTCTTGGCCGATTTTTGTGCTGCAAACGGTCTCGGGGCAGTCTCGGCGGGCCTGATCTATGGCCGATTTCAGTTTTCAGCCAGGGCGCCGAAAAGGCTGACAAGGCACCCACGTGGGACTTGTTTTTCTGGCTCTGGTGCCTCGGTTCCTCGCCAGAAAAATCCGGGAGTGGGCTCCAGAGGTCGGGGCCGTCCAGGCGCAGGTTTCCACAATCCAAAAACACTATGTCCACGATCGTTTTCGGGAGTTATTTGTTCACATGTGTTTCCTAACCTCACAAAATATGGTTTTTTGCACTTTTTTCACTTGTTTCTCAACCGATTTTCACCGTTTTAACTTTGTTCACTTCGTCTCGCGAGCGCGCTTCGATTGATGTATTGCACTTGTTTATCGCGAGAAAAATACCACTTTAACGATTTTTGAGGCGCGGAGCGGCGTGGAAACGATGCGTTCGGTGGCGCGCTCGACGCGAGACTCGGGTTAGGTTAGGTTAGGTTAGGTTAGGTTAGGTTAGGTTAGGTTAGGTTAGGTTAGGTTAGGTTAGGTTAGGTTAGGTTAGGTTAGGTTAGGTTAGGTTAGGTTAGGTTAGGTTAGGTTAGGTTAGGTTAGGTTAGGTTAGGTTAGGTTAGGTTAGGTTAGGTTAGGTTAGGTTAGGTTAGGTTAGGTTAGGTTAGGTTAGGTTAGGTTAGGTTAGGTTAGGTTAGGTTAGGTTAGGTTAGGTTAGGTTAGGTTAGGTTAGGTTAGGTTAGGTTAGGTTAGGTTAGGTTAGGTTAGGTTAGGTTAGGTTAGGTTAGGTTAGGTTAGGTTAGGTTAGGTTAGGTTAGGTTAGGTTAGGTTAGGTTAGGTTAGGTTAGGTTAGGTTAGGTTAGGTTAGGTTAGGTTAGGTTAGGTTAGGTTAGGTTAGGTTAGGTTAGGTTAGGTTAGGTTAGGTTAGGTTAGGTTAGGTTAGGTTAGGTTAGGTTAGGTTAGGTTAGGTTAGGTTAGGTTAGGTTAGGTTAGGTTAGGTTAGGTTAGGTTAGGTTAGGTTAGGTTAGGTTAGGTTAGGTTAGGTTAGGTTAGGTTAGGTTAGGTTAGGTTAGGTTAGGTTAGGTTAGGTTAGGTTAGGTTAGGTTAGGTTAGGTTAGGTTAGGTTAGGTTAGGTTAGGTTAGGTTAGGTTAGGTTAGGTTAGGTTAGGTTAGGTTAGGTTAGGTTAGGTTAGGTTAGGCTAGGTTAGGTTAGGTTAGGTTAGGTTAGGTTAGGTTAGGTTAGGTTAGGTTAGGTTAGGTTAGGTTAGGTTAGGTTAGGTTAGGTTAGGTTAGGTTAGGTTAGGTTAGGTTAGGTTAGGTTAGGTTAGGTTAGGTTAGGTTAGGTTAGGTTAGGTTAGGTTAGGTTAGGTTAGGTTAGGTTAGGTTAGGTTAGGTTAGGTTAGGTTAGGTTAGGTTAGGTTAGGTTAGGTTAGGTTAGGTTAGGTTAGGTTAGGTTAGGTTAGGTTAGGTTAGGTTAGGTTAGGTTAGGTTAGGTTAGGTTAGGTTAGGTTAGGTTAGGTTAGGTTAGGTTAGGTTAGGTTAGGTTAGGTTAGGTTAGGTTAGGTTAGGTTAGGTTAGGTTAGGTTAGGTTAGGTTAGGTTAGGTTAGGTTAGTTAGGTTAGGTTAGGTTAGGTTAGGTTAGGTTAGGTTAGGTTAGGTTAGGTTAGGTTAGGTTAGGTTAGGTTAGGTTAGGTTAGGTTAGGTTAGGTTAGGTTAGGTTAGGTTAGGTTAGGTTAGGTTAGGTTAGGTTAGGTTAGGTTAGGTTAGGTTAGGTTAGGTTAGGTTAGGTTAGGTTAGGTTAGGTTAGGTTAGGTTAGGTTAGGTTAGGTTAGGTTAGGTTAGGTTAGGTTAGGTTAGGTTAGGTCAGGTTAGGTTAGGTTAGGTTAGGTTAGGTTAGGTTAGGTTAGGTTAGGTTAGGTTAGGTTAGGTTAGGTTAGGTTAGGTTAGGTTAGGTTAGGTTAGGTTAGGTTAGGTTAGGTTAGGTTAGGTTAGGTTAGGATAGGTTAGGTTAGGTTAGGTTAGGTTAGGTTAGGTTAGGTTAGGTTAGGTTAGGTTAGGTTAGGTTAGGTTAGGTTAGGTTAGGTTAGGTTAGGTTAGGTTAGGTTAGGTTAGGTTAGGTTAGGTTAGGTTAGGTTAGGTTAGGTTAGGTTAGGTTAGGTTAGGTTAGGTTAGGTTAGGTCAGGTTAGGTTAGGTTAGGTTAGGTTAGGTTAGGTTAGGTTAGGTTAGGTTAGGTTAGGTTAGGTTAGGTTAGGTTAGGTTAGGTTAGGTTAGGTTAGGTTAGGTTAGGTTAGGTTAGGTTAGGTTAGGTTAGGTTAGGTTAGGTTAGGTTAGGTTAGGTTAGGTTAGGTTAGGTTAGGTTAGGTTAGGTTAGGTTAGGTTAGGTTAGGTTAGGTTAGGTTAGGTTAGGTTAGGTTAGGTTAGGTTAGGTTAGGTTAGGTTAGGTTAGGTTAGGTTAGGTTAGGTTAGGTTAGGTTAGGTTAGGTTAGGTTAGGTTAGGTTAGGTTAGGTTAGGTTAGGTTAGGTTAGGTTAGGTTAGGTTAGGTTAGGTTAGGTTAGGTTAGGTTAGGTTAGGTTAGTTAGGTTAGGTTAGGTTAGGTTAGGTTAGGTTAGGTTAGGTTAGGTTAGGTTAGGTTAGGTTAGGTTAGGTTAGGTTAGGTTAGGTTAGGTTAGGTTAGGTTAGGTTAGGTTGGTTAGGTTAGGTTAGGTTAGGTTAGGTTAGGTTAGGTTAGGTTAGGTTAGGTTAGGTTAGGTTAGGTTAGGTTAGGTTAGGTTAGGTTAGGTTAGGTTAGGTTAGGTTAGGTTAGGTTAGGTTAGGTTAGGTTAGGTTAGGTTAGGTTAGGTTAGGTTAGGTTAGGTTAGGTTAGGTTAGGTTAGGTTAGGTTAGGTTAGGTTAGGTTAGGTTAGGTTAGGTTAGGTTAGGTTAGGTTAGGTTAGGTTAGGTTAGGTTAGGTTAGGTTAGGTTAGGTTAGGTTAGGTTAGGTTAGGTTAGGTTAGGTTAGGTTAGGTTAGGTTAGGCTAGGTTAGGTTAGGTTAGGTTAGGTTAGGTTAGGTTAGGTTAGGTTAGGTTAGGTTAGGTTAGGTTAGGTTAGGTTAGGTTAGGTTAGGTTAGGTTAGGTTAGGTTAGGTTAGGTTAGGTTAGGTTAGGTTAGGTTAGGTTAGGTTAGGTTAGGTTAGGTTAGGTTAGGTTAGGTTAGGTTAGGTTAGGTCAGGTTAGGTTAGGTTAGGTTAGGTTAGGTTAGGTTAGGTTAGGTTAGGTTAGGTTAGGTTAGGTTAGGTTAGGTTAGGTTAGGTTAGGTTAGGTTAGGTTAGGTTAGGTTAGGTTAGGTTAGGTTAGGTTAGGTTAGGTTAGGTTAGGTTAGGTTAGGTTAGGTTAGGTTAGGTTAGGTTAGGTTAGGTTAGGTTAGGTTAGGTTAGGTTAGGTTAGGTTAGGTTAGGTTAGGTTAGGTTAGGTTAGGTTAGGTTAGGTTAGGTTAGGTTAGGTTAGGTTAGGTTAGGTTAGGTTAGGTTAGGTTAGGTTAGGTTAGGTTAGGTTAGGTTAGGTTAGGTTAGGTTAGGTTAGGTTAGGTTAGGTTAGGTTAGGTTAGGTTAGGTTAGGTTAGGTTAGGTTAGGTTAGGTTAGGTTAGGTTAGGTTAGGTTAGGTTAGGTTAGGTTAGGTTAGGTTAGGTTAGGTTAGGTTAGGTTAGGTTAGGTTAGGTTAGGTTAGGTTAGGTTAGGTTAGGTTAGGTTAGGTTAGGTTAGGTTAGGTTAGGTTAGGTTAGGTTAGGTTAGGTTAGGTTAGGTTAGGTTAGGTTAGGTTAGGTTAGGTTAGGTTAGGTTAGGTTAGGTTAGGTTAGGTTAGGTTAGGTTAGGTTAGGTTAGGTTAGGTTAGGTTAGGTTAGGTTAGGTTAGGTTAGGTTAGGTTAGGTTAGGTTAGGTTAGGTTAGGTTAGGTTAGGTTAGGTTAGGTTAGGTTAGGTTAGGTTAGGTTAGGTTAGGTTAGGTTAGGTTAGGTTAGGTTAGGTTAGGTTAGGTTAGGTTAGGTTAGGTTAGGTTAGGTTAGGTTAGGTTAGGTTAGGTTAGGTTAGGTTAGGTTAGGTTAGGTTAGGTTAGGTTAGGTTAGGTTAGGTTAGGTTAGGTTAGGTTAGGTTAGGTTAGGTTAGGTTAGGTTAGGTTAGGTTAGGTTAGGTTAGGTTAGGTTAGGTTAGGTTAGGTTAGGTTAGGTTAGGTTAGGTTAGGTTAGGTTAGGTTAGGTTAGGTTAGGTTAGGTTAGGTTAGGTTAGGTTAGGTTAGGTTAGGTTAGGTTAGGTTAGGTTAGGTTAGGTTAGGTTAGGTTAGGTTAGGTTAGGTTAGGTTAGGTTAGGTTAGGTTAGGTTAGGTTAGGTTAGGTTAGGTTAGGTTAGGTTAGGTTAGGTTAGGTTAGGTTAGGTTAGGTTAGGTTAGGTTAGGTTAGGTTAGGTTAGGTTAGGTTAGGTTAGGTTAGGTTAGGTTAGGTTAGGTTAGGTTAGGTTAGGTTAGGTTAGGTTAGGTTAGGTTAGGTTAGGTTAGGTTAGGTTAGGTTAGGTTAGGTTAGGTTAGGTTAGGTTAGGTTAGGTTAGGTTAGGTTAGGTTAGGTTAGGTTAGGTTAGGTTAGGTTAGGTTAGGTTAGGTTAGGTTAGGTTAGGTTAGGTTAGGTTAGGTTAGGTTAGGTTAGGTTAGGTTAGGTTAGGTTAGGTTAGGTTAGGTTAGGTTAGGTTAGGTTAGGTTAGGTTAGGTTAGGTTAGGTTAGGTTAGGTTAGGTTAGGTTAGGTTAGGTTAGGTTAGGTTAGGTTAGGTTAGGTTAGGTTAGGTTAGGTTAGGTTAGGTTAGGTTAGGTTAGGTTAGGTTAGGTTAGGTTAGGTTAGGTTAGGTTAGGTTAGGTTAGGTTAGGTTAGGTTAGGTTAGGTTAGGTTAGGTTAGGTTAGGTTAGGTTAGGTTAGGTTAGGTTAGGTTAGGTTAGGTTAGGTTAGGTTAGGTTAGGTTAGGTTAGGTTAGGTTAGGTTAGGTTAGGTTAGGTTAGGTTAGGTTAGGTTAGGTTAGGTTAGGTTAGGTTAGGTTAGGTTAGGTTAGGTTAGGTTAGGTTAGGTTAGGTTAGGTTAGGTTAGGTTAGGTTAGGTTAGGTTAGGTTAGGTTAGGTTAGGTTAGGTTAGGTTAGGTTAGGTTAGGTTAGGTTAGGTTAGGTTAGGTTAGGTTAGGTTAGGTTAGGTTAGGTTAGGTTAGGTTAGGTTAGGTTAGGTTAGGTTAGGTTAGGTTAGGTTAGGTTAGGTTAGGTTAGGTTAGGTTAGGTTAGGTTAGGTTAGGTTAGGTTAGGTTAGGTTAGGTTAGGTTAGGTTAGGTTAGGTTAGGTTAGGTTAGGTTAGGTTAGGTTAGGTTAGGTTAGGTTAGGTTAGGTTAGGTTAGGTTAGGTTAGGTTAGGTTAGGTTAGGTTAGGTTAGGTTAGGTTAGGTTAGGTTAGGTTAGGTTAGGTTAGGTTAGGTTAGGTTAGGTTAGGTTAGGTTAGGTTAGGTTAGGTTAGGTTAGGTTAGGTTAGGTTAGGTTAGGTTAGGTTAGGTTAGGTTAGGTTAGGTTAGGTTAGGTTAGGTTAGGTTAGGTTAGGTTAGGTTAGGTTAGGTTAGGTTAGGTTAGGTTAGGTTAGGTTAGGTTAGGTTAGGTTAGGTTAGGTTAGGTTAGGTTAGGTTAGGTTAGGTTAGGTTAGGTTAGGTTAGGTTAGGTTAGGTTAGGTTAGGTTAGGTTAGGTTAGGTTAGGTTAGGTTAGGTTAGGTTAGGTTAGGTTAGGTTAGGTTAGGTTAGGTTAGGTTAGGTTAGGTTAGGTTAGGTTAGGTTAGGTTAGGTTAGGTTAGGTTAGGTTAGGTTAGGTTAGGTTAGGTTAGGTTAGGTTAGGTTAGGTTAGGTTAGGTTAGGTTAGGTTAGGTTAGGTTAGGTTAGGTTAGGTTAGGTTAGGTTAGGTTAGGTTAGGTTAGGTTAGGTTAGGTTAGGTTAGGTTAGGTTAGGTTAGGTTAGGTTAGGTTAGGTTAGGTTAGGTTAGGTTAGGTTAGGTTAGGTTAGGTTAGGTTAGGTTAGGTTAGGTTAGGTTAGGTTAGGTTAGGTTAGGTTAGGTTAGGTTAGGTTAGGTTAGGTTAGGTTAGGTTAGGTTAGGTTAGGTTAGGTTAGGTTAGGTTAGGTTAGGTTAGGTTAGGTTAGGTTAGGTTAGGTTAGGTTAGGTTAGGTTAGGTTAGGTTAGGTTAGGTTAGGTTAGGTTAGGTTAGGTTAGGTTAGGTTAGGTTAGGTTAGGTTAGGTTAGGTTAGGTTAGGTTAGGTTAGGTTAGGTTAGGTTAGGTTAGGTTAGGTTAGGTTAGGTTAGGTTAGGTTAGGTTAGGTTAGGTTAGGTTAGGTTAGGTTAGGTTAGGTTAGGTTAGGTTAGGTTAGGTTAGGTTAGGTTAGGTTAGGTTAGGTTAGGTTAGGTTAGGTTAGGTTAGGTTAGGTTAGGTTAGGTTAGGTTAGGTTAGGTTAGGTTAGGTTAGGTTAGGTTAGGTTAGGTTAGGTTAGGTTAGGTTAGGTTAGGTTAGGTTAGGTTAGGTTAGGTTAGGTTAGGTTAGGTTAGGTTAGGTTAGGTTAGGTTAGGTTAGGTTAGGTTAGGTTAGGTTAGGTTAGGTTAGGTTAGGTTAGGTTAGGTTAGGTTAGGTTAGGTTAGGTTAGGTTAGGTTAGGTTAGGTTAGGTTAGGTTAGGTTAGGTTAGGTTAGGTTAGGTTAGGTTAGGTTAGGTTAGGTTAGGTTAGGTTAGGTTAGGTTAGGTTAGGTTAGGTTAGGTTAGGTTAGGTTAGGTTAGGTTAGGTTAGGTTAGGTTAGGTTAGGTTAGGTTAGGTTAGGTTAGGTTAGGTTAGGTTAGGTTAGGTTAGGTTAGGTTAGGTTAGGTTAGGTTAGGTTAGGTTAGGTTAGGTTAGGTTAGGTTAGGTTAGGTTAGGTTAGGTTAGGTTAGGTTAGGTTAGGTTAGGTTAGGTTAGGTTAGGTTAGGTTAGGTTAGGTTAGGTTAGGTTAGGTTAGGTTAGGTTAGGTTAGGTTAGGTTAGGTTAGGTTAGGTTAGGTTAGGTTAGGTTAGGTTAGGTTAGGTTAGGTTAGGTTAGGTTAGGTTAGGTTAGGTTAGGTTAGGTTAGGTTAGGTTAGGTTAGGTTAGGTTAGGTTAGGTTAGGTTAGGTTAGGTTAGGTTAGGTTAGGTTAGGTTAGGTTAGGTTAGGTTAGGTTAGGTTAGGTTAGGTTAGGTTAGGTTAGGTTAGGTTAGGTTAGGTTAGGTTAGGTTAGGTTAGGTTAGGTTAGGTTAGGTTAGGTTAGGTTAGGTTAGGTTAGGTTAGGTTAGGTTAGGTTAGGTTAGGTTAGGTTAGGTTAGGTTAGGTTAGGTTAGGTTAGGTTAGGTTAGGTTAGGTTAGGTTAGGTTAGGTTAGGTTAGGTTAGGTTAGGTTAGGTTAGGTTAGGTTAGGTTAGGTTAGGTTAGGTTAGGTTAGGTTAGGTTAGGTTAGGTTAGGTTAGGTTAGGTTAGGTTAGGTTAGGTTAGGTTAGGTTAGGTTAGGTTAGGTTAGGTTAGGTTAGGTTAGGTTAGGTTAGGTTAGGTTAGGTTAGGTTAGGTTAGGTTAGGTTAGGTTAGGTTAGGTTAGGTTAGGTTAGGTTAGGTTAGGTTAGGTTAGGTTAGGTTAGGTTAGGTTAGGTTAGGTTAGGTTAGGTTAGGTTAGGTTAGGTTAGGTTAGGTTAGGTTAGGTTAGGTTAGGTTAGGTTAGGTTAGGTTAGGTTAGGTTAGGTTAGGTTAGGTTAGGTTAGGTTAGGTTAGGTTAGGTTAGGTTAGGTTAGGTTAGGTTAGGTTAGGTTAGGTTAGGTTAGGTTAGGTTAGGTTAGGTTAGGTTAGGTTAGGTTAGGTTAGGTTAGGTTAGGTTAGGTTAGGTTAGGTTAGGTTAGGTTAGGTTAGGTTAGGTTAGGTTAGGTTAGGTTAGGTTAGGTTAGGTTAGGTTAGGTTAGGTTAGGTTAGGTTAGGTTAGGTTAGGTTAGGTTAGGTTAGGTTAGGTTAGGTTAGGTTAGGTTAGGTTAGGTTAGGTTAGGTTAGGTTAGGTTAGGTTAGGTTAGGTTAGGTTAGGTTAGGTTAGGTTAGGTTAGGTTAGGTTAGGTTAGGTTAGGTTAGGTTAGGTTAGGTTAGGTTAGGTTAGGTTAGGTTAGGTTAGGTTAGGTTAGGTTAGGTTAGGTTAGGTTAGGTTAGGTTAGGTTAGGTTAGGTTAGGTTAGGTTAGGTTAGGTTAGGTTAGGTTAGGTTAGGTTAGGTTAGGTTAGGTTAGGTTAGGTTAGGTTAGGTTAGGTTAGGTTAGGTTAGGTTAGGTTAGGTTAGGTTAGGTTAGGTTAGGTTAGGTTAGGTTAGGTTAGGTTAGGTTAGGTTAGGTTAGGTTAGGTTAGGTTAGGTTAGGTTAGGTTAGGTTAGGTTAGGTTAGGTTAGGTTAGGTTAGGTTAGGTTAGGTTAGGTTAGGTTAGGTTAGGTTAGGTTAGGTTAGGTTAGGTTAGGTTAGGTTAGGTTAGGTTAGGTTAGGTTAGGTTAGGTTAGGTTAGGTTAGGTTAGGTTAGGTTAGGTTAGGTTAGGTTAGGTTAGGTTAGGTTAGGTTAGGTTAGGTTAGGTTAGGTTAGGTTAGGTTAGGTTAGGTTAGGTTAGGTTAGGTTAGGTTAGGTTAGGTTAGGTTAGGTTAGGTTAGGTTAGGTTAGGTTAGGTTAGGTTAGGTTAGGTTAGGTTAGGTTAGGTTAGGTTAGGTTAGGTTAGGTTAGGTTAGGTTAGGTTAGGTTAGGTTAGGTTAGGTTAGGTTAGGTTAGGTTAGGTTAGGTTAGGTTAGGTTAGGTTAGGTTAGGTTAGGTTAGGTTAGGTTAGGTTAGGTTAGGTTAGGTTAGGTTAGGTTAGGTTAGGTTAGGTTAGGTTAGGTTAGGTTAGGTTAGGTTAGGTTAGGTTAGGTTAGGTTAGGTTAGGTTAGGTTAGGTTAGGTTAGGTTAGGTTAGGTTAGGTTAGGTTAGGTTAGGTTAGGTTAGGTTAGGTTAGGTTAGGTTAGGTTAGGTTAGGTTAGGTTAGGTTAGGTTAGGTTAGGTTAGGTTAGGTTAGGTTAGGTTAGGTTAGGTTAGGTTAGGTTAGGTTAGGTTAGGTTAGGTTAGGTTAGGTTAGGTTAGGTTAGGTTAGGTTAGGTTAGGTTAGGTTAGGTTAGGTTAGGTTAGGTTAGGTTAGGTTAGGTTAGGTTAGGTTAGGATAGGTTAGGTTAGGTTAGGTTAGGTTAGGTTAGGTTAGGTTAGGTTAGGTTAGGTTAGGTTAGGTTAGGTTAGGTTAGGTTAGGTTAGGTTAGGTTAGGTTAGGTTAGGTTAGGTTAGGTTAGGTTAGGTTAGGTTAGGTTAGGTTAGGTTAGGTTAGGTTAGGTTAGGTTAGGTTAGGTTAGGTTAGGTTAGGTTAGGTTAGGTTAGGTTAGGTTAGGTTAGGTTAGGTTAGGTTAGGTTAGGTTAGGTTAGGTTAGGTTAGGTTAGGTTAGGTTAGGTTAGGTTAGGTTAGGTTAGGTTAGGTTAGGTTAGGTTAGGTTAGGTTAGGTTAGGTTAGGTTAGGTTAGGTTAGGTTAGGTTAGGTTAGGTTAGGTTAGGTTAGGTTAGGTTAGGTTAGGTTAGGTTAGGTTAGGTTAGGTTAGGTTAGGTTAGGTTAGGTTAGGTTAGGTTAGGTTAGGTTAGGTTAGGTTAGGTTAGGTTAGGTTAGGTTAGGTTAGGTTAGGTTAGGTTAGGTTAGGTTAGGTTAGGTTAGGTTAGGTTAGGTTAGGTTAGGTTAGGTTAGGTTAGGTTAGGTTAGGTTAGGTTAGGTTAGGTTAGGTTAGGTTAGGTTAGGTTAGGTTAGGTTAGGTTAGGTTAGGTTAGGTTAGGTTAGGTTAGGTTAGGTTAGGTTAGGTTAGGTTAGGTTAGGTTAGGTTAGGTTAGGTTAGGTTAGGTTAGGTTAGGTTAGGTTAGGTTAGGTTAGGTTAGGTTAGGTTAGGTTAGGTTAGGTTAGGTTAGGTTAGGTTAGGTTAGGTTAGGTTAGGTTAGGTTAGGTTAGGTTAGGTTAGGTTAGGTTAGGTTAGGTTAGGTTAGGTTAGGTTAGGTTAGGTTAGGTTAGGTTAGGTTAGGTTAGGTTAGGTTAGGTTAGGTTAGGTTAGGTTAGGTTAGGTTAGGTTAGGTTAGGTTAGGTTAGGTTAGGTTAGGTTAGGTTAGGTTAGGTTAGGTTAGGTTAGGTTAGGTTAGGTTAGGTTAGGTTAGGTTAGGTTAGGTTAGGTTAGGTTAGGTTAGGTTAGGTTAGGTTAGGTTAGGTTAGGTTAGGTTAGGTTAGGTTAGGTTAGGTTAGGTTAGGTTAGGTTAGGTTAGGTTAGGTTAGGTTAGGTTAGGTTAGGTTAGGTTAGGTTAGGTTAGGTTAGGTTAGGTTAGGTTAGGTTAGGTTAGGTTAGGTTAGGTTAGGTTAGGTTAGGTTAGGTTAGGTTAGGTTAGGTTAGGTTAGGTTAGGTTAGGTTAGGTTAGGTTAGGTTAGGTTAGGTTAGGTTAGGTTAGGTTAGGTTAGGTTAGGTTAGGTTAGGTTAGGTTAGGTTAGGTTAGGTTAGGTTAGGTTAGGTTAGGTTAGGTTAGGTTAGGTTAGGTTAGGTTAGGTTAGGTTAGGTTAGGTTAGGTTAGGTTAGGTTAGGTTAGGTTAGGTTAGGTTAGGTTAGGTTAGGTTAGGTTAGGTTAGGTTAGGTTAGGTTAGGTTAGGTTAGGTTAGGTTAGGTTAGGTTAGGTTAGGTTAGGTTAGGTTAGGTTAGGTTAGGTTAGGTTAGGTTAGGTTAGGTTAGGTTAGGTTAGGTTAGGTTAGGTTAGGTTAGGTTAGGTTAGGTTAGGTTAGGTTAGGTTAGGTTAGGTTAGGTTAGGTTAGGTTAGGTTAGGTTAGGTTAGGTTAGGTTAGGTTAGGTTAGGTTAGGTTAGGTTAGGTTAGGTTAGGTTAGGTTAGGTTAGGTTAGGTTAGGTTAGGTTAGGTTAGGTTAGGTTAGGTTAGGTTAGGTTAGGTTAGGTTAGGTTAGGTTAGGTTAGGTTAGGTTAGGTTAGGTTAGGTTAGGTTAGGTTAGGTTAGGTTAGGTTAGGTTAGGTTAGGTTAGGTTAGGTTAGGTTAGGTTAGGTTAGGTTAGGTTAGGTTAGGTTAGGTTAGGTTAGGTTAGGTTAGGTTAGGTTAGGTTAGGTTAGGTTAGGTTAGGTTAGGTTAGGTTAGGTTAGGTTAGGTTAGGTTAGGTTAGGTTAGGTTAGGTTAGGTTAGGTTAGGTTAGGTTAGGTTAGGTTAGGTTAGGTTAGGTTAGGTTAGGTTAGGTTAGGTTAGGTTAGGTTAGGTTAGGTTAGGTTAGGTTAGGTTAGGTTAGGTTAGGTTAGGTTAGGTTAGGTTAGGTTAGGTTAGGTTAGGTTAGGTTAGGTTAGGTTAGGTTAGGTTAGGTTAGGTTAGGTTAGGTTAGGTTAGGTTAGGTTAGGTTAGGTTAGGTTAGGTTAGGTTAGGTTAGGTTAGGTTAGGTTAGGTTAGGTTAGGTTAGGTTAGGTTAGGTTAGGTTAGGTTAGGTTAGGTTAGGTTAGGTTAGGTTAGGTTAGGTTAGGTTAGGTTAGGTTAGGTTAGGTTAGGTTAGGTTAGGTTAGGTTAGGTTAGGTTAGGTTAGGTTAGGTTAGGTTAGGTTAGGTTAGGTTAGGTTAGGTTAGGTTAGGTTAGGTTAGGTTAGGTTAGGTTAGGTTAGGTTAGGTTAGGTTAGGTTAGGTTAGGTTAGGTTAGGTTAGGTTAGGTTAGGTTAGGATAGGTTAGGTTAGGTTAGGTTAGGTTAGGTTAGGTTAGGTTAGGTTAGGTTAGGTTAGGTTAGGTTAGGTTAGGTTAGGTTAGGTTAGGTTAGGTTAGGTTAGGTTAGGTTAGGTTAGGTTAGGTTAGGTTAGGTTAGGTTAGGTTAGGTTAGGTTAGGTTAGGTTAGGTTAGGTTAGGTTAGGTTAGGTTAGGTTAGGTTAGGTTAGGTTAGGTTAGGTTAGGTTAGGTTAGGTTAGGTTAGGTTAGGTTAGGTTAGGTTAGGTTAGGTTAGGTTAGGTTAGGTTAGGTTAGGTTAGGTTAGGTTAGGTTAGGTTAGGTTAGGTTAGGTTAGGTTAGGTTAGGTTAGGTTAGGTTAGGTTAGGTTAGGTTAGGTTAGGTTAGGTTAGGTTAGGTTAGGTTAGGTTAGGTTAGGTTAGGTTAGGTTCGGTTAGGTTAGGTTAGGTTAGGTTAGGTTAGGTTAGGTTAGGTTAGGTTAGGTTAGGTTAGGTTAGGTTAGGTTAGGTTAGGTTAGGTTAGGTTAGGTTAGGTTAGGTTAGGTTAGGTTAGGTTAGGTTAGGTTAGGTTAGGTTAGGTTAGGTTAGGTTAGGTTAGGTTAGGTTAGGTTAGGTTAGGTTAGGTTAGGTTAGGTTAGGTTAGGTTAGGTTAGGTTAGGTTAGGTTAGGTTAGGTTAGGTTAGGTTAGGTTAGGTTAGGTTAGGTTAGGTTAGGTTAGGTTAGGTTAGGTTAGGTTAGGTTAGGTTAGGTTAGGTTAGGTTAGGTTAGGTTAGGTTAGGTTAGGTTAGGTTAGGTTAGGTTAGGTTAGGTTAGGTTAGGTTAGGTTAGGTTAGGTTAGGTTAGGTTAGGTTAGGTTAGGTTAGGTTAGGTTAGGTTAGGTTAGGTTAGGTTAGGTTAGGTTAGGTTAGGTTAGGTTAGGTTAGGTTAGGTTAGGTTAGGTTAGGTTAGGTTAGGTTAGGTTAGGTTAGGTTAGGTTAGGTTAGGTTAGGTTAGGTTAGGTTAGGTTAGGTTAGGTTAGGTTAGGTTAGGTTAGGTTAGGTTAGGTTAGGTTAGGTTAGGTTAGGTTAGGTTAGGTTAGGTTAGGTTAGGTTAGGTTAGGTTAGGTTAGGTTAGGTTAGGTTAGGTTAGGTTAGGTTAGGTTAGGTTAGGTTAGGTTAGGTTAGGTTAGGTTAGGTTAGGTTAGGTTAGGTTAGGTTAGGTTAGGTTAGGTTAGGTTAGGTTAGGTTAGGTTAGGTTAGGTTAGGTTAGGTTAGGTTAGGTTAGGTTAGGTTAGGTTAGGTTAGGTTAGGTTAGGTTAGGTTAGGTTAGGTTAGGTTAGGTTAGGTTAGGTTAGGTTAGGTTAGGTTAGGTTAGGTTAGGTTAGGTTAGGTTAGGTTAGGTTAGGTTAGGTTAGGTTAGGTTAGGTTAGGTTAGGTTAGGTTAGGTTAGGTTAGGTTAGGTTAGGTTAGGTTAGGTTAGGTTAGGTTAGGTTAGGTTAGGTTAGGTTAGGTTAGGTTAGGTTAGGTTAGGTTAGGTTAGGTTAGGTTAGGTTAGGTTAGGTTAGGTTAGGTTAGGTTAGGTTAGGTTAGGTTAGGTTAGGTTAGGTTAGGTTAGGTTAGGTT
>CAKNZM010000001.1:25000-42174 GCA_932273695.1 Apotomis betuletana | reverse complement strand
TGCAGACTGAAGATTTTATTTTATTTTCATGTCTGTAATATAATAAATTTTATTAATTTTAATTAAATGTTAGGTAGGATTTCTTTAATAAAAATAACTTTCGTTTCGCGTTTTAATAATTGACTTTTCGACAGTGACATAGCATTTTGACATGTCATTATGACGTGTACCGCTATGATCGATGGTCGTAAAATCAATTATGAGGTCGTAATTTCTTTTTGTTTAGGAGTGGTACAGATAGCTGGACTAAAGATAATACTTTAGTCCAGGTATTTATTTAGGATAAGAGGTAATTAAGGTACAGATTTCTGGGGCATATTTAATATATATGCGCCAGGATTCTAATATTAAGCTAGTAGTAGACGATTGTCACTGTTTGTTTGGATGACTGAGACAAGTGTCATAGACAATGTGTCAGACATCTAATATAAGGGCAGTGACATATCGTGGTACAATTGTTTGGAGCATGCGACGTGTGTCATACTCCAGGCAGTTAAGGTGGGAACATTCGAGGCGATTTAATCGGGTAATTTATTTAAGCCGGTTTTACACCAGGCGATTAAATTGTGGAAGCCTATCTTTTTAATATCGTATCGAATGGTCTATGCTTTAGAATAAGTCGAATGACACTTGGGGTAGTCAGATTGGTGCCTTGCCTTTTTAGCAGGGTTTTTGTCAAGGCGAAGCCAGTGTCAGACAACATGTCAGATTACGTAACATGCCATAGGCTAGTGTCTGCTCATGTCCTGACCCTGGTTATCTCTTAGCAAGAGACCATCTGGGTATGAATGTATGGGTATCCCTGCATAGGTAGGGACTTATTATGTGTTAGGCAGGAGTAGTCTGTCTAGTGTCTCTGTATTAAGATGAATTTCCCTCGTCCACCCCGAGACGGCGGGAAATGTGAAGGTTGTGCTTCACGGATGGTGGTTGGCCATCAACTTAAGAATAAAGTAGTTTTTAGATTTAGAATAAGACGTATGACATTAGTCTTAAAAATAAAATGTATAGTGAGTTATCGTCTGGCCTCTGGGCAATAAACAGTTTTAAGGAAGTACCTCTAGTGCTCTTTTATTCATCATCTGAAGCTATCCCCCAGCAGTCGTCACACTATCTATCTATCTATCTATCTATCTATCTATCTATCTATCTATCTATCTATCTATCTATCTATCTATCTATCTATCTATCTATCTATCTATCTATCTATCTATCTATCTATCTATCTATCTATCTATCTATCTATCTATCTATCTATCTATCTATCTATCTATCTATCTATCTATCTATCTATCTATCTATCTATCTATCTATCTATCTATCTATCTATCTATCTATCTATCTATCTATCTATCTATCTATCTATCTATCTATCTATCTATCTATCTATCTATCTATCTATCTATCTATCTATCTATCTATCTATCTATCTATCTATCTATCTATCTATCTATCTATCTATCTATCTATCTATCTATCTATCTATCTATCTATCTATCTATCTATCTATCTATCTATCTATCTATCTATCTATCTATCTATCTATCTATCTATCTATCTATCTATCTATCTATCTATCTATCTATCTATCTATCTATCTATCTATCTATCTATCTATCTATCTATCTATCTATCTATCTATCTATCTATCTATCTATCTATCTATCTATCTATCTATCTATCTATCTATCTATCTATCTATCTATCTATCTATCTATCTATCTATCTATCTATCTATCTATCTATCTATCTATCTATCTATCTATCTATCTATCTATCTATCTATCTATCTATCTATCTATCTATCTATCTATCTATCTATCTATCTATCTATCTATCTATCTATCTATCTATCTATCTATCTATCTATCTATCTATCTATCTATCTATCTATCTATCTATCTATCTATCTATCTATCTATCTATCTATCTATCTATCTATCTATCTATCTATCTATCTATCTATCTATCTATCTATCTATCTATCTATCTATCTATCTATCTATCTATCTATCTATCTATCTATCTATCTATCTATCTATCTATCTATCTATCTATCTATCTATCTATCTATCTATCTATCTATCTATCTATCTATCTATCTATCTATCTATCTATCTATCTATCTATCTATCTATCTATCTATCTATCTATCTATCTATCTATCTATCTATCTATCTATCTATCTATCTATCTATCTATCTATCTATCTATCTATCTATCTATCTATCTATCTATCTATCTATCTATCTATCTATCTATCTATCTATCTATCTATCTATCTATCTATCTATCTATCTATCTATCTATCTATCTATCTATCTATCTATCTATCTATCTATCTATCTATCTATCTATCTATCTATCTATCTATCTATCTATCTATCTATCTATCTATCTATCTATCTATCTATCTATCTATCTATCTATCTATCTATCTATCTATCTATCTATCTATCTATCTATCTATCTATCTATCTATCTATCTATCTATCTATCTATCTATCTATCTATCTATCTATCTATCTATCTATCTATCTATCTATCTATCTATCTATCTATCTATCTATCTATCTATCTATCTATCTATCTATCTATCTATCTATCTATCTATCTATCTATCTATCTATCTATCTATCTAAGGGTAAGTGTCTCCGCAGCACGGGCCAGCTCCGGACAGTGCCGCGCCGCACCGTGCTACAAGCCAAAAACCCGCGGGTTATAGGGCCAACCTACTACGAGCATCTGCCCGCTGACCTCAAAAATGAACGTTCTGAGGAAACGTTTAAACGTAAGCTGAAGAACCTTTTATTGGAAAAGTCGCTGTACTCAGTAAAAGAATATATTGACATTGTTAAATAGATTTTATTGTAATAGTATTTTGACATTCATCGTTTGTTTTATGTAATTTAAATTTTGTTTTAGTTCTTAAGGATTTTGTATTTAAATGATTTCTATTATTTTATTCTTGAAATTTTGACATGTCTTTATTATTTATTTTTGTTTGTAATTTGATTGGTACCATGGTATTGGTACTATAATTTATTTATTTATTTTGATTAGGTATGTATACTATTGTGTACTACCAAGCTAGTTGTTAAGATATTTTTGTATTTGTATATAATGTAAATTGACGATCACTTTATGATAAGTAATGTAAACTGACATACTCTTATATTTTACAAGAACATTATATTGTGAGACAAATAAACTAAAACTAAAACTAAAACTATCTATCTATCTATCTATCTATCTATCTATCTATCTATCTATCTATCTATCTATCTATCTATCTATCTATCTATCTATCTATCTATCTATCTATCTATCTATCTATCTATCTATCTATCTATCTATCTATCTATCTATCTATCTATCTATCTATCTATCTATCTATCTATCTATCTATCTATCTATCTATCTATCTATCTATCTATCTATCTATCTATCTATCTATCTATCTATCTATCTATCTATCTATCTATCTATCTATCTATCTATCTATCTATCTATCTATCTATCAATCTATCTATCTATCTATCTATCTATCTATCTATCTATCTATCTATCTAACTATCTATCTATCAAATCTATCTATCTATCTATCTATCTATCTATCTATCTAACTATCTATCTATCAAATCTATCTATCTATCTATCTATCTATCTATCTATCTATCTATCTAACTATCTATCTATCAAATCTATCTATCTATCTATCTATCTATCTATCTATCTATCTATCTATCTATCTATCTATCTATCTATCTATCTATCTATCTATCTATCTATCTATCTATCTATCTATCTATCTATCTATCTATCTATCTATCTATCTATCTATCTATCTATCTATCTATCTATCTATCTATCTATCTATCTATCTATCTATCTATCTATCTATCTATCTATCTATCTATCTATCTATCTATCTATCTATCTATCTATCTATCTATCTATCTATCTATCTATCTATCTATCTATCTATCTATCTATCTATCTATCTATCTATCTATCTATCTATCTATCTATCTATCTATCTATCTATCTATCTATCTATCTATCTATCTATCTATCTATCTATCTATCTATCTATCTATCTATCTATCTATCTATCTATCTATCTATCTATCTATCTATCTATCTATCTATCTATCTATCTATCTATCTATCTATCTATCTATCTATCTATCTATCTATCTATCTATCTATCTATCTATCTATCTATCTATCTATCTATCTATCTATCTATCTATCTATCTATCTATCTATCTATCTATCTATCTATCTATCTATCTATCTATCTATCTATCTATCTATCTATCTATCTATCTATCTATCTATCTATCTATCTATCTATCTATCTATCTATCTATCTATCTATCTATCTATCTATCTATCTATCTATCTATCTATCTATCTATCTATCTATCTATCTATCTATCTATCTATCTATCTATCTATCTATCTATCTATCTATCTATCTATCTATCTATCTATCTATCTATCTATCTATCTATCTATCTATCTATCTATCTATCTATCTATCTATCTATCTATCTATCTATCTATCTATCTATCTATCTATCTATCTATCTATCTATCTATCTATCTATCTATCTATCTATCTATCTATCTATCTATCTATCTATCTATCTATCTATCTATCTATCTATCTATCTATCTATCTATCTATCTATCTATCTATCTATCTATCTATCTATCTATCTATCTATCTATCTATCTATCTATCTATCTATCTATCTATCTATCTATCTATCTATCTATCTATCTATCTATCTATCTATCTATCTATCTATCTATCTATCTATCTATCTATCTATCTATCTATCTATCTATCTATCTATCTATCTATCTATCTATCTATCTATCTATCTATCTATCTATCTATCTATCTATCTATCTATCTATCTATCTATCTATCTATCTATCTATCTATCTATCTATCTATCTATCTATCTATCTATCTATCTATCTATCTATCTATCTATCTATCTATCTATCTATCTATCTATCTATCTATCTATCTATCTATCTATCTATCTATCTATCTATCTATCTATCTATCTATCTATCTATCTATCTATCTATCTATCTATCTATCTATCTATCTATCTATCTATCTATCTATCTATCTATCTATCTATCTATCTATCTATCTATCTATCTATCTATCTATCTATCTATCTATCTATCTATCTATCTATCTATCTATCTATCTATCTATCTATCTATCTATCTATCTATCTATCTATCTATCTATCTATCTATCTATCTATCTATCTATCTATCTATCTATCTATCTATCTATCTATCTATCTATCTATCTATCTATCTATCTATCTATCTATCTATCTATCTATCTATCTATCTATCTATCTATCTATCTATCTATCTATCTATCTATCTATCTATCTATCTATCTATCTATCTATCTATCTATCTATCTATCTATCTATCTATCTATCTATCTATCTATCTATCTATCTATCTATCTATCTATCTATCTATCTATCTATCTATCTATCTATCTATCTATCTATCTATCTATCTATCTATCTATCTATCTATCTATCTATCTATCTATCTATCTATCTATCTATCTATCTATCTATCTATCTATCTATCTATCTATCTATCTATCTATCTATCTATCTATCTATCTATCTATCTATCTATCTATCTATCTATCTATCTATCTATCTATCTATCTATCTATCTATCTATCTATCTATCTATCTATCTATCTATCTATCTATCTATCTATCTATCTATCTATCTATCTATCTATCTATCTATCTATCTATCTATCTATCTATCTATCTATCTATCTATCTATCTATCTATCTATCTATCTATCTATCTATCTATCTATCTATCTATCTATCTATCTATCTATCTATCTATCTATCTATCTATCTATCTATCTATCTATCTATCTATCTATCTATCTATCTATCTATCTATCTATCTATCTATCTATCTATCTATCTATCTATCTATCTATCTATCTATCTATCTATCTATCTATCTATCTATCTATCTATCTATCTATCTATCTATCTATCTATCTATCTATCTATCTATCTATCTATCTATCTATCTATCTATCTATCTATCTATCTATCTATCTATCTATCTATCTATCTATCTATCTATCTATCTATCTATCTATCTATCTATCTATCTATCTATCTATCTATCTATCTATCTATCTATCTATCTATCTATCTATCTATCTATCTATCTATCTATCTATCTATCTATCTATCTATCTATCTATCTATCTATCTATCTATCTATCTATCTATCTATCTATCTATCTATCTATCTATCTATCTATCTATCTATCTATCTATCTATCTATCTATCTATCTATCTATCTATCTATCTATCTATCTATCTATCTATCTATCTATCTATCTATCTATCTATCTATCTATCTATCTATCTATCTATCTATCTATCTATCTATCTATCTATCTATCTATCTATCTATCTATCTATCTATCTATCTATCTATCTATCTATCTATCTATCTATCTATCTATCTATCTATCTATCTATCTATCTATCTATCTATCTATCTATCTATCTATCTATCTATCTATCTATCTATCTATCTATCTATCTATCTATCTATCTATCTATCTATCTATCTATCTATCTATCTATCTATCTATCTATCTATCTATCTATCTATCTATCTATCTATCTATCTATCTATCTATCTATCTATCTATCTATCTATCTATCTATCTATCTATCTATCTATCTATCTATCTATCTATCTATCTATCTATCTATCTATCTATCTATCTATCTATCTATCTATCTATCTATCTATCTATCTATCTATCTATCTATCTATCTATCTATCTATCTATCTATCTATCTATCTATCTATCTATCTATCTATCTATCTATCTATCTATCTATCTATCTATCTATCTATCTATCTATCTATCTATCTATCTATCTATCTATCTATCTATCTATCTATCTATCTATCTATCTATCTATCTATCTATCTATCTATCTATCTATCTATCTATCTATCTATCTATCTATCTATCTATCTATCTATCTATCTATCTATCTATCTATCTATCTATCTATCTATCTATCTATCTATCTATCTATCTATCTATCTATCTATCTATCTATCTATCTATCTATCTATCTATCTATCTATCTATCTATCTATCTATCTATCTATCTATCTATCTATCTATCTATCTATCTATCTATCTATCTATCTATCTATCTATCTATCTATCTATCTATCTATCTATCTATCTATCTATCTATCTATCTATCTATCTATCTATCTATCTATCTATCTATCTATCTATCTATCTATCTATCTATCTATCTATCTATCTATCTATCTATCTATCTATCTATCTATCTATCTATCTATCTATCTATCTATCTATCTATCTATCTATCTATCTATCTATCTATCTATCTATCTATCTATCTATCTATCTATCTATCTATCTATCTATCTATCTATCTATCTATCTATCTATCTATCTATCTATCTATCTATCTATCTATCTATCTATCTATCTATCTATCTATCTATCTATCTATCTATCTATCTATCTATCTATCTATCTATCTATCTATCTATCTATCTATCTATCTATCTATCTATCTATCTATCTATCTATCTATCTATCTATCTATCTATCTATCTATCTATCTATCTATCTATCTATCTATCTATCTATCTATCTATCTATCTATCTATCTATCTATCTATCTATCTATCTATCTATCTATCTATCTATCTATCTATCTATCTATCTATCTATCTATCTATCTATCTATCTATCTATCTATCTATCTATCTATCTATCTATCTATCTATCTATCTATCTATCTATCTATCTATCTATCTATCTATCTATCTATCTATCTATCTATCTATCTATCTATCTATCTATCTATCTATCTATCTATCTATCTATCTATCTATCTATCTATCTATCTATCTATCTATCTATCTATCTATCTATCTATCTATCTATCTATCTATCTATCTATCTATCTATCTATCTATCTATCTATCTATCTATCTATCTATCTATCTATCTATCTATCTATCTATCTATCTATCTATCTATCTATCTATCTATCTATCTATCTATCTATCTATCTATCTATCTATCTATCTATCTATCTATCTATCTATCTATCTATCTATCTATCTATCTATCTATCTATCTATCTATCTATCTATCTATCTATCTATCTATCTATCTATCTATCTATCTATCTATCTATCTATCTATCTATCTATCTATCTATCTATCTATCTATCTATCTATCTATCTATCTATCTATCTATCTATCTATCTATCTATCTATCTATCTATCTATCTATCTATCTATCTATCTATCTATCTATCTATCTATCTATCTATCTATCTATCTATCTATCTATCTATCTATCTATCTATCTATCTATCTATCTATCTATCTATCTATCTATCTATCTATCTATCTATCTATCTATCTATCTATCTAGTCTTTCTATTATTTAAAATAAAATATTAAATAAGTACTATGTCAAAAAGTTACAAACATAATTATTCTATATTAAAGTACACCTCCGTGCTCAAAATATAAGCACTAAATTTTTATATTTTTAAAAAATATAATATATTTGTCCTTATTATTCTAAACATGTGTCTAGGAATGATAAATATACAACGCTTAGACTAAACTAGCCCCTAGTGCCATCTAACAGAATGAAGTATAACTAAAAACACAGGGATCTACTAGAAGTCTTTGACACGGTGACTCCATCAATTGTGTGCTTGCTAGGTCCCACAAGAAGAATTAGATGGCGCTGTAACAGTATTACGCGTAGCTTGCTCCTGCGCGGTGACTCGGCGTCCAGTGCCTGCGGCCGACGCTTGAGTTCGGGCGAACATCCCTAGATGGCGATGTGCTCACATATCATCATGTCGTTGTAGTGTTTTCCAGGGAAAACCTTAGTATATATTTTTAACGTGTTATTCCACCAACAAAAAAAAACAGGAACACTTGTCTTCACACAACAATATTAGGCTCCCCACTTAGTGATAGCGAAGGCTCACACAGCGACACCCGGCGTAATCCAATGAATCGGCGTAACGGAAATCTTCGTTAATTCGTTGAAACTCCGCAAAGATAACACTTGTACGTGCTCCAGGCACAGAACCGACCAATAACCAATAACACTGGATACGATTATGCTCTTGTATATAAATTTAAAACGATTAAATACGCGGAGCCCGTGTTTATTGTTTTGGGTAAAACTACCATCCCTGTCTATCTATCTATCTATCTATCTATCTATCTATCTATCTATCTATCTATCTATCTATCTATCTATCTATCTATCTATCTATCTATCTATCTATCTATCTATCTATCTATCTATCTATCTATCTATCTATCTATCTATCTATCTATCTATCTATCTATCTATCTATCTATCTATCTATCTATCTATCTATCTATCTATCTATCTATCTATCTATCTATCTATCTATCTATCTATCTATCTATCTATCTATCTATCTATCTATCTATCTATCTATCTATCTATCTATCTATCTATCTATCTATCTATCTATCTATCTATCTATCTATCTATCTATCTATCTATCTATCTATCTATCTATCTATCTATCTATCTATCTATCTATCTATCTATCTATCTATCTATCTATCTATCTATCTATCTATCTATCTATCTATCTATCTATCTATCTATCTATCTATCTATCTATCTATCTATCTATCTATCTATCTATCTATCTATCTATCTATCTATCTATCTATCTATCTATCTATCTATCTATCTATCTATCTATCTATCTATCTATCTATCTATCTATCTATCTATCTATCTATCTATCTATCTATCTATCTATCTATCTATCTATCTATCTATCTATCTATCTATCTATCTATCTATCTATCTATCTATCTATCTATCTATCTATCTATCTATCTATCTATCTATCTATCTATCTATCTATCTATCTATCTATCTATCTATCTATCTATCTATCTATCTATCTATCTATCTATCTATCTATCTATCTATCTATCTATCTATCTATCTATCTATCTATCTATCTATCTATCTATCTATCTATCTATCTATCTATCTATCTATCTATCTATCTATCTATCTATCTATCTATCTATCTATCTATCTATCTATCTATCTATCTATCTATCTATCTATCTATCTATCTATCTATCTATCTATCTATCTATCTATCTATCTATCTATCTATCTATCTATCTATCTATCTATCTATCTATCTATCTATCTATCTATCTATCTATCTATCTATCTATCTATCTATCTATCTATCTATCTATCTATCTATCTATCTATCTATCTATCTATCTATCTATCTATCTATCTATCTATCTATCTATCTATCTATCTATCTATCTATCTATCTATCTATCTATCTATCTATCTATCTATCTATCTATCTATCTATCTATCTATCTATCTATCTATCTATCTATCTATCTATCTATCTATCTATCTATCTATCTATCTATCTATCTATCTATCTATCTATCTATCTATCTATCTATCTATCTATCTATCTATCTATCTATCTATCTATCTATCTATCTATCTATCTATCTATCTATCTATCTATCTATCTATCTATCTATCTATCTATCTATCTATCTATCTATCTATCTATCTATCTATCTATCTATCTATCTATCTATCTATCTATCTATCTATCTATCTATCTATCTATCTATCTATCTATCTATCTATCTATCTATCTATCTATCTATCTATCTATCTATCTATCTATCTATCTATCTATCTATCTATCTATCTATCTATCTATCTATCTATCTATCTATCTATCTATCTATCTATCTATCTATCTATCTATCTATCTATCTATCTATCTATCTATCTATCTATCTATCTATCTATCTATCTATCTATCTATCTATCTATCTATCTATCTATCTATCTATCTATCTATCTATCTATCTATCTATCTATCTATCTATCTATCTATCTATCTATCTATCTATCTATCTATCTATCTATCTATCTATCTATCTATCTATCTATCTATCTATCTATCTATCTATCTATCTATCTATCTATCTATCTATCTATCTATCTATCTATCTATCTATCTATCTATCTATCTATCTATCTATCTATCTATCTATCTATCTATCTATCTATCTATCTATCTATCTATCTATCTATCTATCTATCTATCTATCTATCTATCTATCTATCTATCTATCTATCTATCTATCTATCTATCTATCTATCTATCTATCTATCTATCTATCTATCTATCTATCTATCTATCTATCTATCTATCTATCTATCTATCTATCTATCTATCTATCTATCTATCTATCTATCTATCTATTCTTTCTATTATTTAAAATAAAATATTAAATAAGTACTATGTCAAAAAGTTACAAACATAATTATTCTATATTAAAGTACACCTCCGTGCTCAAAATATAAGCACTAAATTTTTATATTTTTAAAAAATATAATATATTTGTCCTTATTATTCTAAACATGTGTCTAGGAATGATAAATATACAACGCTTAGACTAAACTAGCCCCTAGTGCCATCTAACAGAATGAAGTATAACTAAAAACACAGGGATCTACTAGAAGTCTTTGACACGGTGACTCCATCAATTGTGTGCTTGCTAGGTCCCACAAGAAGAATTAGATGGCGCTGTAACAGTATTACGCGTAGCTTGCTCCTGCGCGGTGACTCGGCGTCCAGTGCCTGCGGCCGACGCTTGAGTTCGGGCGAACATCCCTAGATGGCGATGTGCTCACATATCATCATGTCGTTGTAGTGTTTTCCAGGGAAAACCTTAGTATATATTTTTAACGTGTTATTCCACCAACAAAAAAAAACAGGAACACTTGTCTTCACACAACAATATTAGGCTCCCCACTTAGTGATAGCGAAGGCTCACACAGCGACACCCGGCGTAATCCAATGAATCGGCGTAACGGAAATCTTCGTTAATTCGTTGAAACTCCGCAAAGATAACACTTGTACGTGCTCCAGGCACAGAACCGACCAATAACCAATAACACTGGATACGATTATGCTCTTGTATATAAATTTAAAACGATTAAATACGCGGAGCCCGTGTTTATTGTTTTGGGTAAAACTACCATCCCTGTCTATCTATCTATCTATCTATCTATCTATCTATCTATCTATCTATCTATCTATCTATCTATCTATCTATCTATCTATCTATCTATCTATCTATCTATCTATCTATCTATCTATCTATCTATCTATCTATCTATCTATCTATCTATCTATCTATCTATCTATCTATCTATCTATCTATCTATCTATCTATCTATCTATCTATCTATCTATCTATCTATCTATCTATCTATCTATCTATCTATCTATCTATCTATCTATCTATCTATCTATCTATCTATCTATCTATCTATCTATCTATCTATCTATCTATCTATCTATCTATCTATCTATCTATCTATCTATCTATCTATCTATCTATCTATCTATCTATCTATCTATCTATCTATCTATCTATCTATCTATCTATCTATCTATCTATCTATCTATCTATCTATCTATCTATCTATCTATCTATCTATCTATCTATCTATCTATCTATCTATCTATCTATCTATCTATCTATCTATCTATCTATCTATCTATCTATCTATCTATCTATCTATCTATCTATCTATCTATCTATCTATCTATCTATCTATCTATCTATCTATCTATCTATCTATCTATCTATCTATCTATCTATCTATCTATCTATCTATCTATCTATCTATCTATCTATCTATCTATCTATCTATCTATCTATCTATCTATCTATCTATCTATCTATCTATCTATCTATCTATCTATCTATCTATCTATCTATCTATCTATCTATCTATCTATCTATCTATCTATCTATCTATCTATCTATCTATCTATCTATCTATCTATCTATCTATCTATCTATCTATCTATCTATCTATCTATCTATCTATCTATCTATCTATCTATCTATCTATCTATCTATCTATCTATCTATCTATCTATCTATCTATCTATCTATCTATCTATCTATCTATCTATCTATCTATCTATCTATCTATCTATCTATCTATCTATCTATCTATCTATCTATCTATCTATCTATCTATCTATCTATCTATCTATCTATCTATCTATCTATCTATCTATCTATCTATCTATCTATCTATCTATCTATCTATCTATCTATCTATCTATCTATCTATCTATCTATCTATCTATCTATCTATCTATCTATCTATCTATCTATCTATCTATCTATCTATCTATCTATCTATCTATCTATCTATCTATCTATCTATCTATCTATCTATCTATCTTGTAGTATGTAGCTAATGTCTACATTTAGTATAGCATGCAGTATAACTGTAGTCTAATGCATATTGCTTGGATAAGCGTTAACCTTATTGTAAAAATGTATATAAGCTAATGTTTTAAGTAATTAAACGTTCACTACTATCTAGAGCTCTGCATATACTTTGTCTCCCATCAACGTCCCTGGTCAACCACATCATTACATATATTACATGGCGATCCTGCACTAACGTTCCGAAGACGAACTTCTGAACCAGCCAGAACCTCAGAACCTCGCACCGGACGGTGCGGCGGGACACCGCACCGTCCGGGACACCACACCATCCGAGACACCACACCGTCCGGGACACCACACCGTCCGGGACACCGCACCGTCCGGGACACCAGCAACAGCGACAACGGCAACCACCAGACTGACGATGCAGTCTCAAGAATGAAGATTTGAATTAACTTGAAAAAAAGAAGAAGACAATAATGAAAGAAGCCATAAGAAGAAACAAGTCTCAAGAAAAGAAGAGCGTTGTCCAGGGTTATCCCGGCTCGCAAATCAAGAGGTGTCCAGGGTTATCCCGGCCCATCTCAAGAGGTGTCCAGGGAAATCCCGGCCCATGCTCGAGGGTGTCCAGGGTTATCCCGGCCCGTCATCGCATCGCGCATCAGCAACGGCATCGTGCTCCACGTGCCTGCCAGCCGCCAGCGCATCAACGTCCCGCCATGCATCGCGGAACGTGACGACTCGTGATGACCTCAATATCGTTAGGCATTACTCCTACGTAAGCGTTGAATTAAGTAAGTGAATATTTTATTGTATAACTTATGTATTCGGTTATAATAATTTTACATTTACGCACGATTTAATTATATTATGTCTACTGATTTGCAAGATTTATATACTATGTTGGAATATATAAGAGAATATTTAGTTAAACTTGGCCCTCAGAGGCGTCAAAAGGAAATTGCATCTAAGAAATTAGAATGAGATTTTTTATGATATTTTTTTTTATTATATAAAAATTAATTAGCTATACAGGTTAACGCCCAATTCATTCAAAATCTTTTTCTTTTACATACATAAATTGTTAGATAACTTTCGTACATGAAATTGTTACCCGTGTCACTTAGCATTTCTAATTATTAATTTTTTAAACCAGATATCATCACTTAAAATCATTGTAATAATCATCGCTAATAATTTTTAGATGCAAATGTCGTAAACAACTTACACATTTCGCAATTTCCGACCGCACGGAAATGCATACGCCGCCGCGAAGTCCGCGCGTAAGCAAAAATTTTAAGTAGATCACGCGTGTTCGCTGTCTACAAGTAAACTTTTAATTATTGGTGAATGTAATTTGATATTAACAGTTAGAAATTTTATTGAACAATTATACTTTAGCTAGTTATTGGATTGATCACCTAATAATTTAGTGACAGTTAATTGAGTTATATTTGCGTAGATATTTCTTTTATAAAGTATTACAATACGAAATTTTAATTTCAATTTTTTTTTACTCTCTCAGTAGGTACTTGGTAAGGTACGGTACAATATATTGATTAAGTATATAAAGTTTGGGCGCTAGTCCTTCTTGTTTGCTCATGGTTTTCTGGACTATCGTGCCCTCCGTGAAAACAGTTGGAGGCTTATTAAGTCTTAATGTATTTGCGACTCCGACTTACAGGCACATAGTACATGTAGCCTGATATGCCATGTGGGTGACCATGCCCATGTTTTGAGTTAAGGGTGCGCACGGACGCGCAGCCCAGTTAGTATGTTATTAAGGGTGACCATGCCCTGGGTAGCCATTCCCGTTAATTATTTTTGGAGCGAAGACTCCATTGGTACGGCATTAGATATATATTTTATAGGGTAAATGTACCGATACCGTAATACCAGTACCTTATATGTGATTAATACACAACTTTAATGGCAAATTTTTATAATTTTTTATTTTGAGAGAGATTATTTGATAATAATACTGATTATTTTGTTGAAACAGACAGGAATTTTAATAAAAATAATTTTAACTTTATAAAATATTTCTTTTGAAACAGTGACACTGGGACATGACGATATTTTTTTTTTATGGGATGACCAACAAATTTTTGATCAATTCTTGTAAAGTGTATAAACTTAGTTATAAGTAGTTTACACAGTGGTCCCCATCTTCATTTCGAATTGTAAACAAGTAACATGCATTACATTTTTTTCTTTTTCTCCAGCACCCCGGGGGTGAAGGGATCTTACGGGGAAGCTGTAGTATGTAGCTAATGTCTACATTTAGTATAGCATGCAGTATAACTGTAGTCTAATGCATATTGCTTGGATAAGCGTTAACCTTATTGTAAAAATGTATATAAGCTAATGTTTTAAGTAATTAAACGTTCACTACTATCTAGAGCTCTGCATATACTTTGTCTCCCATCAACGTCCCTTGTCGACCACATTATTATATATATTACAATCTATCTATCTATCTATCTATCTATCTATCTATCTATCTATCTATCTATCTATCTATCTATCTATCTATCTATCTATCTATCTATCTATCTATCTATCTATCTATCTATCTATCTATCTATCTATCTATCTATCTATCTATCTATCTATCTATCTATCTATCTATCTATCTATCTATCTATCTATCTATCTATCTATCTATCTATCTATCTATCTATCTATCTATCTATCTATCTATCTATCTATCTATCTATCTATCTATCTATCTATCTATCTATCTATCTATCTATCTATCTATCTATCTATCTATCTATCTATCTATCTATCTATCTATCTATCTATCTATCTATCTATCTATCTATCTATCTATCTATCTATCTATCTATCTATCTATCTATCTATCTATCTATCTATCTATCTATCTATCTATCTATCTATCTATCTATCTATCTATCTATCTATCTATCTATCTATCTATCTATCTATCTATCTATCTATCTATCTATCTATCTATCTATCTATCTATCTATCTATCTATCTATCTATCTATCTATCTATCTATCTATCTATCTATCTATCTATCTATCTATCTATCTATCTATCTATCTATCTATCTAAGGGTAAGTGTCTCCGCAGCACGGGCCAGCTCCGGACAGTGCCGCGCCGCACCGTGCTACAAGCCAAAAACCCGCGGGTTATAGGGCCAACCTACTACGAGCATCTGCCCGCTGACCTCAAAAATGAACGTTCTGAGGAAACGTTTAAACGTAAGCTGAAGAACCTTTTATTGGAAAAGTCGCTGTACTCAGTAAAAGAATATATTGACATTGTTAAATAGATTTTATTGTAATAGTATTTTGACATTCATCGTTTGTTTTATGTAATTTAAATTTTGTTTTAGTTCTTAAGGATTTTGTATTTAAATGATTTCTATTATTTTATTCTTGAAATTTTGACATGTCTTTATTATTTATTTTTGTTTGTAATTTGATTGGTACCATGGTATTGGTACTATAATTTATTTATTTATTTTGATTAGGTATGTATACTATTGTGTACTACCAAGCTAGTTGTTAAGATTTTTTTGTATTTGTATATAATGTAAATTGACGATCACTTTATGATAAGTAATGTAAACTGACATACTCTTATATTTTACAAGAACATTATATTGTGAGACAAATAAACTAAAACTAAAACTAAAACTAAAACTAAAACTATCTATCTATCTATCTATCTATCTA
>CAKNZM010000001.1:17500-22500 GCA_932273695.1 Apotomis betuletana | reverse complement strand
GTTTGTTGCATTTGCAAGTGTCACTGTTGTAACTATAATTTAATTTCTTTCCACTATATATTAGCTGCATTTCTAAGATATTACTATAGGAAGTTCAATTTTTAATTTCTTGCACTATGAATTTATTGCACTTTAAGTTATTGCACTTACATTACCTTTCCTTGTAATAATAATAACTTATAACTTTCACAGAATTCCAATAATTAATTATAACACTGATTTTCTTTTCAGAACTTTAATGTTTACACATGTTATAATAATCTTTTATTTTCATGTATCACACTGCGGAGGCCATACATAGCTGTCCCAGCTCCCTGGGATTTCAGCTACTGGTGTGACTGAATGCGGCTCGCATTCTTCATCCAGGCGGCGGCAGGATCGTGGGGTCTTGGCCTGTCGGGCCAAGGACTCTGCACCCTGCATCAGGCCAATGCAGACTGAAGATTTTATTTTATTTTCATGTCTGTAATATAATAAATTTTATTAATTTTAATTAAATGTTAGGTAGGATTTCTTTAATAAAAATAACTTTCGTTTCGCGTTTTAATAATTGACTTTTCGACAGTGACATAGCATTTTGACATGTCATTATGACGTGTACCGCTATGATCGATGGTCGTAAAATCAATTATGAGGTCGTAATTTCTTTTTGTTTAGGAGTGGTACAGATAGCTGGACTAAAGATAATACTTTAGTCCAGGTATTTATTTAGGATAAGAGGTAATTAAGGTACAGATTTCTGGGGCATATTTAATATATATGCGCCAGGATTCTAATATTAAGCTAGTAGTAGACGATTGTCACTGTTTGTTTGGATGACTGAGACAAGTGTCATAGACAATGTGTCAGACATCTAATATAAGGGCAGTGACATATCGTGGTACAATTGTTTGGAGCATGCGACGTGTGTCATACTCCAGGCAGTTAAGGTGGGAACATTCGAGGCGATTTAATCGGGTAATTTATTTAAGCCGGTTTTACACCAGGCGATTAAATTGTGGAAGCCTATCTTTTTAATATCGTATCGAATGGTCTATGCTTTAGAATAAGTCGAATGACACTTGGGGTAGTCAGATTGGTGCCTTGCCTTTTTAGCAGGGTTTTTGTCAAGGCGAAGCCAGTGTCAGACAACATGTCAGATTACGTAACATGCCATAGGCTAGTGTCTGCTCATGTCCTGACCCTGGTTATCTCTTAGCAAGAGACCATCTGGGTATGAATGTATGGGTATCCCTGCATAGGTAGGGACTTATTATGTGTTAGGCAGGAGTAGTCTGTCTAGTGTCTCTGTATTAAGATGAATTTCCCTCGTCCACCCCGAGACGGCGGGAAATGTGAAGGTTGTGCTTCACGGATGGTGGTTGGCCATCAACTTAAGAATAAAGTAGTTTTTAGATTTAGAATAAGACGTATGACATTAGTCTTAAAAATAAAATGTATAGTGAGTTATCGTCTGGCCTCTGGGCAATAAACAGTTTTAAGGAAGTACCTCTAGTGCTCTTTTATTCATCATCTGAAGCTATCCCCCAGCAGTCGTCACACTATCTATCTATCTATCTATCTATCTATCTATCTATCTATCTATCTATCTATCTATCTATCTATCTATCTATCTATCTATCTATCTATCTATCTATCTATCTATCTATCTATCTATCTATCTATCTATCTATCTATCTATCTATCTATCTATCTATCTATCTATCTATCTATCTATCTATCTATCTATCTATCTATCTATCTATCTATCTATCTATCTATCTATCTATCTATCTATCTATCTATCTATCTATCTATCTATCTATCTATCTATCTATCTATCTATCTATCTATCTATCTATCTATCTATCTATCTATCTATCTATCTATCTATCTATCTATCTATCTATCTATCTATCTATCTATCTATCTATCTATCTATCTATCTATCTATCTATCTATCTATCTATCTATCTATCTATCTATCTATCTATCTATCTATCTATCTATCTATCTATCTATCTATCTATCTATCTATCTATCTATCTATCTATCTATCTATCTATCTATCTATCTATCTATCTATCTATCTATCTATCTATCTATCTATCTATCTATCTATCTATCTATCTATCTATCTATCTATCTATCTATCTATCTATCTATCTATCTATCTATCTATCTATCTATCTATCTATCTATCTATCTATCTATCTATCTATCTATCTATCTATCTATCTATCTATCTATCTATCTATCTATCTATCTATCTATCTATCTATCTATCTATCTATCTATCTATCTATCTATCTATCTATCTATCTATCTATCTATCTATCTATCTATCTATCTATCTATCTATCTATCTATCTATCTATCTATCTATCTATCTATCTATCTATCTATCTATCTATCTATCTATCTATCTATCTATCTATCTATCTATCTATCTATCTATCTATCTATCTATCTATCTATCTATCTATCTATCTATCTATCTATCTATCTATCTATCTATCTATCTATCTATCTATCTATCTATCTATCTATCTATCTATCTATCTATCTATCTATCTATCTATCTATCTATCTATCTATCTATCTATCTATCTATCTATCTATCTATCTATCTATCTATCTATCTATCTATCTATCTATCTATCTATCTATCTATCTATCTATCTATCTATCTATCTATCTATCTATCTATCTATCTATCTATCTATCTATCTATCTATCTATCTATCTATCTATCTATCTATCTATCTATCTATCTATCTATCTATCTATCTATCTATCTATCTATCTATCTATCTATCTATCTATCTATCTATCTATCTATCTATCTATCTATCTATCTATCTATCTATCTATCTATCTATCTATCTATCTATCTATCTATCTATCTATCTATCTATCTATCTATCTATCTATCTATCTATCTATCTATCTATCTATCTATCTATCTATCTATCTATCTATCTATCTATCTATCTATCTATCTATCTATCTATCTATCTATCTATCTATCTATCTATCTATCTATCTATCTATCTATCTATCTATCTATCTATCTATCTATCTATCTATCTATCTATCTATCTATCTATCTATCTATCTATCTATCTATCTATCTATCTATCTATCTATCTATCTATCTATCTATCTATCTATCTATCTATCTATCTATCTATCTATCTATCTATCTATCTATCTATCTATCTATCTATCTATCTATCTATCTATCTATCTATCTATCTATCTATCTATCTATCTATCTATCTATCTATCTATCTATCTATCTATCTATCTATCTATCTATCTATCTATCTATCTATCTATCTATCTATCTATCTATCTATCTATCTATCTATCTATCTATCTATCTATCTATCTATCTATCTATCTATCTATCTATCTATCTATCTATCTATCTATCTATCTATCTATCTATCTATCTATCTATCTATCTATCTATCTATCTATCTATCTATCTATCTATCTATCTATCTATCTATCTATCTATCTATCTATCTATCTATCTATCTATCTATCTATCTATCTATCTATCTATCTATCTATCTATCTATCTATCTATCTATCTATCTATCTATCTATCTATCTATCTATCTATCTATCTATCTATCTATCTATCTATCTATCTATCTATCTATCTATCTATCTATCTATCTATCTATCTATCTATTCTTTCTATTATTTAAAATAAAATATTAAATAAGTACTATGTCAAAAAGTTACAAACATAATTATTCTATATTAAAGTACACCTCCGTGCTCAAAATATAAGCACTAAATTTTTATATTTTTAAAAAATATAATATATTTGTCCTTATTATTCTAAACATGTGTCTAGGAATGATAAATATACAACGCTTAGACTAAACTAGCCCCTAGTGCCATCTAACAGAATGAAGTATAACTAAAAACACAGGGATCTACTAGAAGTCTTTGACACGGTGACTCCATCAATTGTGTGCTTGCTAGGTCCCACAAGAAGAATTAGATGGCGCTGTAACAGTATTACGCGTAGCTTGCTCCTGCGCGGTGACTCGGCGTCCAGTGCCTGCGGCCGACGCTTGAGTTCGGGCGAACATCCCTAGATGGCGATGTGCTCACATATCATCATGTCGTTGTAGTGTTTTCCAGGGAAAACCTTAGTATATATTTTTAACGTGTTATTCCACCAACAAAAAAAAACAGGAACACTTGTCTTCACACAACAATATTAGGCTCCCCACTTAGTGATAGCGAAGGCTCACACAGCGACACCCGGCGTAATCCAATGAATCGGCGTAACGGAAATCTTCGTTAATTCGTTGAAACTCCGCAAAGATAACACTTGTACGTGCTCCAGGCACAGAACCGACCAATAACCAATAACACTGGATACGATTATGCTCTTGTATATAAATTTAAAACGATTAAATACGCGGAGCCCGTGTTTATTGTTTTGGGTAAAACTACCATCCCTGTCTATCTATCTATCTATCTATCTATCTATCTATCTATCTATCTATCTATCTATCTATCTATCTATCTATCTATCTATCTATCTATCTATCTATCTATCTATCTATCTATCTATCTATCTATCTATCTATCTATCTATCTATCTATCTATCTATCTATCTATCTATCTATCTATCTATCTATCTATCTATCTATCTATCTATCTATCTATCTATCTATCTATCTATCTATCTATCTATCTATCTATCTATCTATCTATCTATCTATCTATCTATCTATCTATCTATCTATCTATCTATCTATCTATCTATCTATCTATCTATCTATCTATCTATCTATCTATCTATCTATCTATATATCTATCTATCTATCTATCTATCTATCTATCTATCTATCTATCTATCTATCTATCTATCTATCTATCTATCTATCTATCTATCTATCTATCTATCTATCTATCTATCTATCTATCTATCTATCTATCTATCTATCTATCTATCTATCTATCTATCTATCTATCTATCTATCTA
>CAKNZM010000001.1:12500-15000 GCA_932273695.1 Apotomis betuletana | reverse complement strand
ATCTATCTATCTATCTATCTATCTATCTATCTATCTATCTATCTATCTATCTATCTATCTATCTATCTATCTATCTATCTATCTATCTATCTATCTATCTATCTATCTATCTATCTATCTATCTATCTATCTATCTATCTATCTATCTATCTATCTATCTATCTATCTATCTATCTATCTATCTATCTATCTATCTATCTATCTATCTATCTATCTATCTATCTATCTATCTATCTATCTATCTATCTATCTATCTATCTATCTATCTATCTATCTATCTATCTATCTATCTATCTATCTATCTATCTATCTATCTATCTATCTATCTATCTATCTATCTATCTATCTATCTATCTATCTATCTATCTATCTATCTATCTATCTATCTATCTATCTATCTATCGATCTATCTATCTATCTATCTATCTATCTATCTATCTATCTATCTATCTATCTATCTATCTATCTATCTATCTATCTATCTATCTATCTATCTATCTATCTATCTATCTATCTATCTATCTATCTATCTATCTATCTATCTATCTATCTATCTATCTATCTATCTATCTATCTATCTATCTATCTATCTATCTATCTATCTATCTATCTATCTATCTATCTATCTATCTATCTATCTATCTATCTATCTATCTATCTATCTATCTATCTATCTATCTATCTATCTATCTATCTATCTATCTATCTATCTATCTATCTATCTATCTATCTATCTATCTATCTATCTATCTATCTATCTATCTATCTATCTATCTATCTATCTATCTATCTATCTATCTATCTATCTATCTATCTATCTATCTATCTATCTATCTATCTATCTATCTATCTATCTATCTATCTATCTATCTATCTATCTATCTATCTATCTATCTATCTATCTATCTATCTATCTATCTATCTATCTATCTATCTATCTATCTATCTATCTATCTATCTATCTATCTATCTATCTATCTATCTATCTATCTATCTATCTATCTATCTATCTATCTATCTATCTATCTATCTATCTATCTATCTATCTATCTATCTATCTATCTATCTATCTATCTATCTATCTATCTATCTATCTATCTATCTATCTATCTATCTATCTATCTATCTATCTATCTATCTATCTATCTATCTATCTATCTATCTATCTATCTATCTATCTATCTATCTATCTATCTATCTATCTATCTATCTATCTATCTATCTATCTATCTATCTATCTATCTATCTATCTATCTATCTATCTATCTATCTATCTATCTATCTATCTATCTATCTATCTATCTATCTATCTATCTATCTATCTATCTATCTATCTATCTATCTATCTATCTATCTATCTATCTATCTATCTATCTATCTATCTATCTATCTATCTATCTATCTATCTATCTATCTATCTATCTATCTATCTATCTATCTATCTATCTATCTATCTATCTATCTATCTATCTATCTATCTATCTATCTATCTATCTATCTATCTATCTATCTATCTATCTATCTATCTATCTATCTATCTATCTATCTATCTATCTATCTATCTATCTATCTATCTATCTATCTATCTATCTATCTATCTATCTATCTATCTATCTATCTATCTATCTATCTATCTATCTATCTATCTATCTATCTATCTATCTATCTATCTATCTATCTATCTATCTATCTATCTATCTATCTATCTATCTATCTATCTATCTATCTATCTATCTATCTATCTATCTATCTATCTATCTATCTATCTATCTATCTATCTATCTATCTATCTATCTATCTATCTATCTATCTATCTATCTATCTATCTATCTATCTATCTATCTATCTATCTATCTATCTATCTATCTATCTATCTATCTATCTATCTATCTATCTATCTATCTATCTATCTATCTATCTATCTATCTATCTATCTATCTATCTATCTATCTATCTATCTATCTATCTATCTATCTATCTATCTATCTATCTATCTATCTATCTATCTATCTATCTATCTATCTATCTATCTATCTATCTATCTATCTATCTATCTATCTATCTATCTATCTATCTATCTATCTATCTATCTATCTATCTATCTATCTATCTATCTATCTATCTATCTATCTATCTATCTATCTATCTATCTATCTATCTATCTATCTATCTATCTATCTATCTATCTATCTATCTATCTATCTATCTATCTATCTATCTATCTATCTATCTATCTATCTATCTATCTATCTATCTATCTATCTATCTATCTATCTATCTATCTATCTATCTATCTATCTATCTATCTATCTATCTATCTATCTATCTATCTATCTATCTATCTATCTATCTATCTATCTATCTATCTATCTATCTATCTATCTATCTATCTATCTATCTATCTATCTATCTATCTATCTATCTATCTATCTATCTATCTATCTATCTATCTATCTATCTATCTATCTATCTATCTATCTATCTATCTATCTATCTATCT
>CAKNZM010000001.1:0-7500 GCA_932273695.1 Apotomis betuletana | reverse complement strand
CTTATGTCAGAGCAAACATACACATGTACAAATCTAGTGCACCTAACCGCAGTGGCCCAGCCCGCAGGTCGCCTGTTCTGCTCACTCCGAAATGCCGGCTCGCGAAATCACGAAAGTCACTCCACATCATGGGACCAACACTTTACAACTCATTACCGACTGACATAAAGGAATCGAACAGTAACACCATATTCATCAAAAAGTTAAAATCCTTACTAATAAAACAGGCATATTACGCAATCGATGAGTTTTTATTATCCATGCGTAGCGGTCATTGATCCTAACATCGTAATGAACAGGGCCCTAAAGGTACCTAATATTTATATTTATTTATAACTTAGCATCTATTGTTATTGTTATGAAAAATCTAATTTTAATAATGATCTAATTTAAAAATTATGACATGTAAAATGTATTAATTTTACCAATAAAAATCTGTATCTGTATCTGTATCTGTATATCTATCTATCTATCTATCTATCTATCTATCTATCTATCTATCTATCTATCTATCTATCTATCTATCTATCTATCTATCTATCTATCTATCTATCTATCTATCTATCTGGGTCTCCTTCGCAATCCATAATATCGTATGTCCTAAAGTCAAATGCCATACCACATTAACTCTAAACACTTTTGACATATCAATCATTTGTCATAATGATTATTTGCCATAATGATCTTACATCCTAATGATCATAAACCATAATATTACATTACCTAATGCTCTAAATACCTAATATGTTTTGTAATAATCTATTAACACATAAAACTTACGAGTCATAATATACAAAACCATAAATCACATGTCCTAAAGTCAAATGCCATGATGATTACTTGCCATAATGTTCATAAGCTATAATAACATTACCTAATATCCTACTTTAAGGCAGGTCAGACTTGGGTTAGGTTAGGTACGACGACGAGCGGAGCGAAATTTGATATTCGGGATAATGACATTCGTATTTTCAATAATCGGAAATTTATTCCTTAGGAATTATGAAATTCGGAGTTTTAAAAATCGGAATTAGTAAATTCGGAATTAAATATTTCGGAGTATTTGGGTAAAGATTATTTTTTTTACCAATTTTTTACGTTAAAACAAAAATAGAAAACCGGATTTGGACAAATATCGAATTCGCTAAACCCCGAAAACTGTAGGTTGGGTTATTGGCTGAACCCCGAAAACTGTAGGTTAGGTTAGGTTTGTATTGTGACCACGTATAGCGGAGCGAGCGAAGCGAGCGGAGCGTCAGACTTGCTGAACCCCGAAAACTATAGGTTAGGTTATTGGCTGAACCCCGAAAACTGTAGGTTAGGTTAGGTTTGTATTGTGACCACGTATAGCGGAGCGAGCGAAGCGAGCGGAGCGTCAGACTTGCTGAACCCCGAAAACTGTAGGTTGGGTTATTGGCTGAACCCCGAAAACTGTAGGTTAGGTTAGGTTTGTATTGTGACCACGTATAGCGGAGCGAGCGAAGCGAGCGGAGCGTCAGACTTGCTGAACCCCGAAAACTATAGGTTAGGTTATTGGCTGAACCCCGAAAACTGTAGGTTAGGTTAGGTTTGTATTGTGACCACGTATAGCGGAGCGAGCGAAGCGAGCGGAGCGTCAGACTTGCTGAACCCCGAAAACTGTAGGTTGGGTTATTGGCTGAACCCCGAAAACTGTAGGTTAGGTTAGGTTTGTATTGTGACCACGTATAGCGGAGCGAGCGAAGCGAGCGGAGCGTCAGACTTGCTGAACCCCGAAAAGTAAAGTTTGAAAATCTGTGCGTACAAAACTATACAGCATTAAAATTGTGTAGCCTGGATCATGATTTAGGATACGTACCTATTATGACACGTGATAATAATTAGGATAAGTAACTATTAAGACATATGATGATTATGGCAACTAGTATTAGGATATATAACTGATAGGACACTTGATCATTAGTACTTAAGATAATAGTGCAAATAATCATTAGGATATTCAATATTAGGATGATCAATATTATGGCATTTACATTAGGATAAACGTTATTATGGCAAAAGATCATTATGACCACAGTTATTATGGAATTTACAAATAGGACAAAGGAAATTATGGATTCCAATATAGACCCTATCTATCTATCTATCTATCTATCTATCTATCTATCTATCTATCTATCTATCTATCTATCTATCTATCTATCTATCTATCTATCTATCTATCTATCTATCTATCTATCTATCTATCTATCTATCTATCTATCTATCTATCTATCTATCTATCTATCTATCTATCTATCTATCTATCTATCTATCTATCTATCTATCTATCTATCTATCTATCTATCTATCTATCTATCTATCTATCTATCTATCTATCTATCTATCTATCTATCTATCTATCTATCTATCTATCTATCTATCTATCTATCTATCTATCTATCTATCTATCTATCTATCTATCTATCTATCTATCTATCTATCTATCTATCTATCTATCTATCTATCTATCTATCTATCTATCTATCTATCTATCTATCTATCTATCTATCTATCTATCTATCTATCTATCTATCTATCTATCTATCTATCTATCTATCTATCTATCTATCTATCTATCTATCTATCTATCTATCTATCTATCTATCTATCTATCTATCTATCTATCTATCTATCTATCTATCTATCTATCTATCTATCTATCTATCTATCTATCTATCTATCTATCTATCTATCTATCTATCTATCTATCTATCTATCTATCTATCTATCTATCTATCTATCTATCTATCTATCTATCTATCTATCTATCTATCTATCTATCTATCTATCTATCTATCTATCTATCTATCTATCTATCTATCTATCTATCTATCTATCTATCTATCTATCTATCTATCTATCTATCTATCTATCTATCTATCTATCTATCTATCTATCTATCTATCTATCTATCTATCTATCTATCTATCTATCTATCTATCTATCTATCTATCTATCTATCTATCTATCTATCTATCTATCTATCTATCTATCTATCTATCTATCTATCTATCTATCTATCTATCTATCTATCTATCTATCTATCTATCTATCTATCTATCTATCTATCTATCTATCTATCTATCTATCTATCTATCTATCTATCTATCTATCTATCTATCTATCTATCTATCTATCTATCTATCTATCTATCTATCTATCTATCTATCTATCTATCTATCTATCTATCTATCTATCTATCTATCTATCTATCTATCTATCTATCTATCTATCTATCTATCTATCTATCTATCTATCTATCTATCTATCTATCTATCTATCTATCTATCTATCTATCTATCTATCTATCTATCTATCTATCTATCTATCTATCTATCTATCTATCTATCTATCTATCTATCTATCTATCTATCTATCTATCTATCTATCTATCTATCTATCTATCTATCTATCTATCTATCTATCTATCTATCTATCTATCTATCTATCTATCTATCTATCTATCTATCTATCTATCTATCTATCTATCTATCTATCTATCTATCTATCTATCTATCTATCTATCTATCTATCTATCTATCTATCTATCTATCTATCTATCTATCTATCTATCTATCTATCTATCTATCTATCTATCTATCTATCTATCTATCTATCTATCTATCTATCTATCTATCTATCTATCTATCTATCTATCTATCTATCTATCTATCTATCTATCTATCTATCTATCTATCTATCTATCTATCTATCTATCTATCTATCTATCTATCTATCTATCTATCTATCTATCTATCTATCTATCTATCTATCTATCTATCTATCTATCTATCTATCTATCTATCTATCTATCTATCTATCTATCTATCTATCTATCTATCTATCTATCTATCTATCTATCTATCTATCTATCTATCTATCTATCTATCTATCTATCTATCTATCTATACTTTCTATTATTTAAAATAAAATATTAAATAAGTACTATGTCAAAAAGTTACAAACATAATTATTCTATATTAAAGTACACCTCCGTGCTCAAAATATAAGCACTAAATTTTTATATTTTTAAAAAATATAATATATTTGTCCTTATTATTCTAAACATGTGTCTAGGAATGATAAATATACAACGCTTAGACTAAACTAGCCCCTAGTGCCATCTAACAGAATGAAGTATAACTAAAAACACAGGGATCTACTAGAAGTCTTTGACACGGTGACTCCATCAATTGTGTGCTTGCTAGGTCCCACAAGAAGAATTAGATGGCGCTGTAACAGTATTACGCGTAGCTTGCTCCTGCGCGGTGACTCGGCGTCCAGTGCCTGCGGCCGACGCTTGAGTTCGGGCGAACATCCCTAGATGGCGATGTGCTCACATATCATCATGTCGTTGTAGTGTTTTCCAGGGAAAACCTTAGTATATATTTTTAACGTGTTATTCCACCAACAAAAAAAAACAGGAACACTTGTCTTCACACAACAATATTAGGCTCCCCACTTAGTGATAGCGAAGGCTCACACAGCGACACCCGGCGTAATCCAATGAATCGGCGTAACGGAAATCTTCGTTAATTCGTTGAAACTCCGCAAAGATAACACTTGTACGTGCTCCAGGCACAGAACCGACCAATAACCAATAACACTGGATACGATTATGCTCTTGTATATAAATTTAAAACGATTAAATACGCGGAGCCCGTGTTTATTGTTTTGGGTAAAACTACCATCCCTGTCTATCTATCTATCTATCTATCTATCTATCTATCTATCTATCTATCTATCTATCTATCTATCTATCTATCTATCTATCTATCTATCTATCTATCTATCTATCTATCTATCTATCTATCTATCTATCTATCTATCTATCTATCTATCTATCTATCTATCTATCTATCTATCTATCTATCTATCTATCTATCTATCTATCTATCTATCTATCTATCTATCTATCTATCTATCTATCTATCTATCTATCTATCTATCTATCTATCTATCTATCTATCTATCTATCTATCTATCTATCTATCTATCTATCTATCTATCTATCTATCTATCTATCTATCTATCTATCTATCTATCTATCTATCTATCTATCTATCTATCTATCTATCTATCTATCTATCTATCTATCTATCTATCTATCTATCTATCTATCTATCTATCTATCTATCTATCTATCTATCTATCTATCTATCTATCTATCTATCTATCTATCTATCTATCTATCTATCTATCTATCTATCTATCTATCTATCTATCTATCTATCTATCTATCTATCTATCTATCTATCTATCTATCTATCTATCTATCTATCTATCTATCTATCTATCTATCTATCTATCTATCTATCTATCTATCTATCTATCTATCTATCTATCTATCTATCTATCTATCTATCTATCTATCTATCTATCTATCTATCTATCTATCTATCTATCTATCTATCTATCTATCTATCTATCTATCTATCTATCTATCTATCTATCTATCTATCTATCTATCTATCTATCTATCTATCTATCTATCTATCTATCTATCTATCTATCTATCTATCTATCTATCTATCTATCTATCTATCTATCTATCTATCTATCTATCTATCTATCTATCTATCTATCTATCTATCTATCTATCTATCTATCTATCTATCTATCTATCTATCTATCTATCTATCTATCTATCTATCTATCTATCTATCTATCTATCTATCTATCTATCTATCTATCTATCTATCTATCTATCTATCTATCTATCTATCTATCTATCTATCTATCTATCTATCTATCTATCTATCTATCTATCTATCTATCTATCTATCTATCTATCTATCTATCTATCTACCTATCTATCTATCTATCTATCTATCTATCTATCTATCTATCTATCTATCTATCTATCTATCTATCTATCTATCTATCTATCTATCTATCTATCTATCTATCTATCTATCTATCTATCTATCTATCTATCTATCTATCTATCTATCTATCTATCTATCTATCTATCTATCTATCTATCTATCTATCTATCTATCTATCTATCTATCTATCTATCTATCTATCTATCTATCTATCTATCTATCTATCTATCTATCTATCTATCTATCTATCTATCTATCTATCTATCTATCTATCTATCTATCTATCTATCTATCTATCTATCTATCTATCTATCTATCTATCTATCTATCTATCTATCTATCTATCTATCTATCTATCTATCTATCTATCTATCTATCTATCTATCTATCTATCTATCTATCTATCTATCTATCTATCTATCTATCTATCTATCTATCTATCTATCTATCTATCTATCTATCTATCTATCTATCTATCTATCTATCTATCTATCTATCTATCTATCTATCTATCTATCTATCTATCTATCTATCTATCTATCTATCTATCTATCTATCTATCTATCTATCTATCTATCTATCTATCTATCTATCTATCTATCTATCTATCTATCTATCTATCTATCTATCTATCTATCTATCTATCTATCTATCTATCTATCTATCTATCTATCTATCTATCTATCTATCTATCTATCTATCTATCTATCTATCTATCTATCTATCTATCTATCTATCTATCTATCTATCTATCTATCTATCTATCTATCTATCTATCTATCTATCTATCTATCTATCTATCTATCTATCTATCTATCTATCTATCTATCTATTCTTTCTATTATTTAAAATAAAATATTAAATAAGTACTATGTCAAAAAGTTACAAACATAATTATTCTATATTAAAGTACACCTCCGTGCTCAAAATATAAGCACTAAATTTTTATATTTTTAAAAAATATAATATATAACGGGACCTGGCTTCTGGCAGTAGCACCGTTATCATTTTGGTCATCTAATTCGGAATTCGTATCACTCATTACGAGGGCGTGGGAATATTGGTTGTTCAATTAATTTCCGAAAATAAAAGATGATATCGAACGATTAGGATAACTATAATAATCCAAACACATTTGTATGCAATTAACAATCAATATCACTGCGATTAACTCAGATTTCAATTATAGGCGTCGGTGATCCGTTCGCGTGACATGCGCCGCCATTACCGGATTGATATGAATGAAACCACAATGTCGGCCCTCTAGCGGCGCTGTCCGTCAAACGTTCCACCAGAGCAAGCCTAACTCACCCTCGTCCTATAATCGAACAACCTTACAATTTGAATCAGCTTAAATAAACTAGAGGGTAGCATTATAATCAACTGGATGGCGCCGTGTTTGACGCGCGCCGTCACGGCCAATCTGACAGTCGCTCGTCCTCGAGCGAAACTAGTCCTGTGGTAGATCTGAAACAACAGACGACATCGGTACACATCACCGCTCGCTCATCCTGACTATTTCTAGATAACACATACTTCTCAACACTTCACCATCAACAGTCATCATCACAATCATTACTATCCAACTGCACGAACTGATACGGTTGAGGTGATTGGTGTGCATGGACCGGATGTATGCTTCCCTACGACC
>OW026309.1:24756464-24763719 GCA_932273695.1 Apotomis betuletana | reverse complement strand
ACCTAACCTAACCTAACCTAACCTAACCTAACCTAACCTAACCTAACCTAACCTAACCTAACCTAACCTAACCTAACCTAACCTAACCTAACCTAACCTAACCTAACCTAACCTAACCTAACCTAACCTAACCTAACCTAACCTAACCTAACCTAACCTAACCTAACCTAACCTAACCTAACCTAACCTAACCTAACCTAACCTAACCTAACCTAACCTAACCTAACCTAACCTAACCTAACCTAACCTAACCTAACCTAACCTAACCTAACCTAACCTAACCTAACCTAACCTAACCTAACCTAACCTAACCTAACCTAACCTAACCTAACCTAACCTAACCTAACCTAACCTAACCTAACCTAACCTAACCTAACCTAACCTAACCTAACCTAACCTAACCTAACCTAACCTAACCTAACCTAACCTAACCTAACCTAACCTAACCTAACCTAACCTAACCTAACCTAACCTAACCTAACCTAACCTAACCTAACCTAACCTAACCTAACCTAACCTAACCTAACCTAACCTAACCTAACCTAACCTAACCTAACCTAACCTAACCTAACCTAACCTAACCTAACCTAACCTAACCTAACCTAACCTAACCTAACCTAACCTAACCTAACCTAACCTAACCTAACCTAACCTAACCTAACCTAACCTAACCTAACCTAACCTAACCTAACCTAACCTAACCTAACCTAACCTAACCTAACCTAACCTAACCTAACCTAACCTAACCTAACCTAACCTAACCTAACCTAACCTAACCTAACCTAACCTAACCTAACCTAACCTAACCTAACCTAACCTAACCTAACCTAACCTAACCTAACCTAACCTAACCTAACCTAACCTAACCTAACCTAACCTAACCTAACCTAACCTAACCTAACCTAACCTAACCTAACCTAACCTAACCTAACCTAACCTAACCTAACCTAACCTAACCTAACCTAACCTAACCTAACCTAACCTAACCTAACCTAACCTAACCTAACCTAACCTAACCTAACCTAACCTAACCTAACCTAACCTAACCTAACCTAACCTAACCTAACCTAACCTAACCTAACCTAACCTAACCTAACCTAACCTAACCTAACCTAACCTAACCTAACCTAACCTAACCTAACCTAACCTAACCTAACCTAACCTAACCTAACCTAACCTAACCTAACCTAACCTAACCTAACCTAACCTAACCTAACCTAACCTAACCTAACCTAACCTAACCTAACCTAACCTAACCTAACCTAACCTAACCTAACCTAACCTAACCTAACCTAACCTAACCTAACCTAACCTAACCTAACCTAACCTAACCTAACCTAACCTAACCTAACCTAACCTAACCTAACCTAACCTAACCTAACCTAACCTAACCTAACCTAACCTAACCTAACCTAACCTAACCTAACCTAACCTAACCTAACCTAACCTAACCTAACCTAACCTAACCTAACCTAACCTAACCTAACCTAACCTAACCTAACCTAACCTAACCTAACCTAACCTAACCTAACCTAACCTAACCTAACCTAACCTAACCTAACCTAACCTAACCTAACCTAACCTAACCTAACCTAACCTAACCTAACCTAACCTAACCTAACCTAACCTAACCTAACCTAACCTAACCTAACCTAACCTAACCTAACCTAACCTAACCTAACCTAACCTAACCTAACCTAACCTAACCTAACCTAACCTAACCTAACCTAACCTAACCTAACCTAACCTAACCTAACCTAACCTAACCTAACCTAACCTAACCTAACCTAACCTAACCTAACCTAACCTAACCTAACCTAACCTAACCTAACCTAACCTAACCTAACCTAACCTAACCTAACCTAACCTAACCTAACCTAACCTAACCTAACCTAACCTAACCTAACCTAACCTAACCTAACCTAACCTAACCTAACCTAACCTAACCTAACCTAACCTAACCTAACCTAACCTAACCTAACCTAACCTAACCTAACCTAACCTAACCTAACCTAACCTAACCTAACCTAACCTAACCTAACCTAACCTAACCTAACCTAACCTAACCTAACCTAACCTAACCTAACCTAACCTAACCTAACCTAACCTAACCTAACCTAACCTAACCTAACCTAACCTAACCTAACCTAACCTAACCTAACCTAACCTAACCTAACCTAACCTAACCTAACCTAACCTAACCTAACCTAACCTAACCTAACCTAACCTAACCTAACCTAACCTAACCTAACCTAACCTAACCTAACCTAACCTAACCTAACCTAACCTAACCTAACCTAACCTAACCTAACCTAACCTAACCTAACCTAACCTAACCTAACCTAACCTAACCTAACCTAACCTAACCTAACCTAACCTAACCTAACCTAACCTAACCTAACCTAACCTAACCTAACCTAACCTAACCTAACCTAACCTAACCTAACCTAACCTAACCTAACCTAACCTAACCTAACCTAACCTAACCTAACCTAACCTAACCTAACCTAACCTAACCTAACCTAACCTAACCTAACCTAACCTAACCTAACCTAACCTAACCTAACCTAACCTAACCTAACCTAACCTAACCTAACCTAACCTAACCTAACCTAACCTAACCTAACCTAACCTAACCTAACCTAACCTAACCTAACCTAACCTAACCTAACCTAACCTAACCTAACCTAACCTAACCTAACCTAACCTAACCTAACCTAACCTAACCTAACCTAACCTAACCTAACCTAACCTAACCTAACCTAACCTAACCTAACCTAACCTAACCTAACCTAACCTAACCTAACCTAACCTAACCTAACCTAACCTAACCTAACCTAACCTAACCTAACCTAACCTAACCTAACCTAACCTAACCTAACCTAACCTAACCTAACCTAACCTAACCTAACCTAACCTAACCTAACCTAACCTAACCTAACCTAACCTAACCTAACCTAACCTAACCTAACCTAACCTAACCTAACCTAACCTAACCTAACCTAACCTAACCTAACCTAACCTAACCTAACCTAACCTAACCTAACCTAACCTAACCTAACCTAACCTAACCTAACCTAACCTAACCTAACCTAACCTAACCTAACCTAACCTAACCTAACCTAACCTAACCTAACCTAACCTAACCTAACCTAACCTAACCTAACCTAACCTAACCTAACCTAACCTAACCTAACCTAACCTAACCTAACCTAACCTAACCTAACCTAACCTAACCTAACCTAACCTAACCTAACCTAACCTAACCTAACCTAACCTAACCTAACCTAACCTAACCTAACCTAACCTAACCTAACCTAACCTAACCTAACCTAACCTAACCTAACCTAACCTAACCTAACCTAACCTAACCTAACCTAACCTAACCTAACCTAACCTAACCTAACCTAACCTAACCTAACCTAACCTAACCTAACCTAACCTAACCTAACCTAACCTAACCTAACCTAACCTAACCTAACCTAACCTAACCTAACCTAACCTAACCTAACCTAACCTAACCTAACCTAACCTAACCTAACCTAACCTAACCTAACCTAACCTAACCTAACCTAACCTAAGCTAACCTAACCTAACCTAACCTAACCTAACCTAACCTAACCTAACCTAACCTAACCTAACCTAACCTAACCTAACCTAACCTAACCTAACCTAACCTAACCTAACCTAACCTAACCTAACCTAACCTAACCTAACCTAACCTAACCTAACCTAACCTAACCTAACCTAACCTAACCTAACCTAACCTAACCTAACCTAACCTAACCTAACCTAACCTAACCTAACCTAACCTAACCTAACCTAACCTAACCTAACCTAACCTAACCTAACCTAACCTAACCTAACCTAACCTAACCTAACCTAACCTAACCTAACCTAACCTAACCTAACCTAACCTAACCTAACCTAACCTAACCTAACCTAACCTAACCTAACCTAACCTAACCTAACCTAACCTAACCTAACCTAACCTAACCTAACCTAACCTAACCTAACCTAACCTAACCTAACCTAACCTAACCTAACCTAACCTAACCTAACCTAACCTAACCTAACCTAACCTAACCTAACCTAACCTAACCTAACCTAACCTAACCTAACCTAACCTAACCTAACCTAACCTAACCTAACCTAACCTAACCTAACCTAACCTAACCTAACCTAACCTAACCTAACCTAACCTAACCTAACCTAACCTAACCTAACCTAACCTAACCTAACCTAACCTAACCTAACCTAACCTAACCTAACCTAACCTAACCTAACCTAACCTAACCTAACCTAACCTAACCTAACCTAACCTAACCTAACCTAACCTAACCTAACCTAACCTAACCTAACCTAACCTAACCTAACCTAACCTAACCTAACCTAACCTAACCTAACCTAACCTAACCTAACCTAACCTAACCTAACCTAACCTAACCTAACCTAACCTAACCTAACCTAACCTAACCTAACCTAACCTAACCTAACCTAACCTAACCTAACCTAACCTAACCTAACCTAACCTAACCTAACCTAACCTAACCTAACCTAACCTAACCTAACCTAACCTAACCTAACCTAACCTAACCTAACCTAACCTAACCTAACCTAACCTAACCTAACCTAACCTAACCTAACCTAACCTAACCTAACCTAACCTAACCTAACCTAACCTAACCTAACCTAACCTAACCTAACCTAACCTAACCTAACCTAACCTAACCTAACCTAACCTAACCTAACCTAACCTAACCTAACCTAACCTAACCTAACCTAACCTAACCTAACCTAACCTAACCTAACCTAACCTAACCTAACCTAACCTAACCTAACCTAACCTAACCTAACCTAACCTAACCTAACCTAACCTAACCTAACCTAACCTAACCTAACCTAACCTAACCTAACCTAACCTAACCTAACCTAACCTAACCTAACCTAACCTAACCTAACCTAACCTAACCTAACCTAACCTAACCTAACCTAACCTAACCTAACCTAACCTAACCTAACCTAACCTAACCTAACCTAACCTAACCTAACCTAACCTAACCTAACCTAACCTAACCTAACCTAACCTAACCTAACCTAACCTAACCTAACCTAACCTAACCTAACCTAACCTAACCTAACCTAACCTAACCTAACCTAACCTAACCTAACCTAACCTAACCTAACCTAACCTAACCTAACCTAACCTAACCTAACCTAACCTAACCTAACCTAACCTAACCTAACCTAACCTAACCTAACCTAACCTAACCTAACCTAACCTAACCTAACCTAACCTAACCTAACCTAACCTAACCTAACCTAACCTAACCTAACCTAACCTAACCTAACCTAACCTAACCTAACCTAACCTAACCTAACCTAACCTAACCTAACCTAACCTAACCTAACCTAACCTAACCTAACCTAACCTAACCTAACCTAACCTAACCTAACCTAACCTAACCTAACCTAACCTAACCTAACCTAACCTAACCTAACCTAACCTAACCTAACCTAACCTAACCTAACCTAACCTAACCTAACCTAACCTAACCTAACCTAACCTAACCTAACCTAACCTAACCTAACCTAACCTAACCTAACCTAACCTAACCTAACCTAACCTAACCTAACCTAACCTAACCTAACCTAACCTAACCTAACCTAACCTAACCTAACCTAACCTAACCTAACCTAACCTAACCTAACCTAACCTAACCTAACCTAACCTAACCTAACCTAACCTAACCTAACCTAACCTAACCTAACCTAACCTAACCTAACCTAACCTAACCTAACCTAACCTAACCTAACCTAACCTAACCTAACCTAACCTAACCTAACCTAACCTAACCTAACCTAACCTAACCTAACCTAACCTAACCTAACCTAACCTAACCTAACCTAACCTAACCTAACCTAACCTAACCTAACCTAACCTAACCTAACCTAACCTAACCTAACCTAACCTAACCTAACCTAACCTAACCTAACCTAACCTAACCTAACCTAACCTAACCTAACCTAACCTAACCTAACCTAACCTAACCTAACCTAACCTAACCTAACCTAACCTAACCTAACCTAACCTAACCTAACCTAACCTAACCTAACCTAACCTAACCTAACCTAACCTAACCTAACCTAACCTAACCTAACCTAACCTAACCTAACCTAACCTAACCTAACCTAACCTAACCTAACCTAACCTAACCTAACCTAACCTAACCTAACCTAACCTAACCTAACCTAACCTAACCTAACCTAACCTAACCTAACCTAACCTAACCTAACCTAACCTAACCTAACCTAACCTAACCTAACCTAACCTAACCTAACCTAACCTAACCTAACCTAACCTAACCTAACCTAACCTAACCTAACCTAACCTAACCTAACCTAACCTAACCTAACCTAACCTAACCTAACCTAACCTAACCTAACCTAACCTAACCTAACCTAACCTAACCTAACCTAACCTAACCTAACCTAACCTAACCTAACCTAACCTAACCTAACCTAACCTAACCTAACCTAACCTAACCTAACCTAACCTAACCTAACCTAACCTAACCTAACCTAACCTAACCTAACCTAACCTAACCTAACCTAACCTAACCTAACCTAACCTAACCTAACCTAACCTAACCTAACCTAACCTAACCTAACCTAACCTAACCTAACCTAACCTAACCTAACCTAACCTAACCTAACCTAACCTAACCTAACCTAACCTAACCTAACCTAACCTAACCTAACCTAACCTAACCTAACCTAACCTAACCTAACCTAACCTAACCTAACCTAACCTAACCTAACCTAACCTAACCTAACCTAACCTAACCTAACCTAACCTAACCTAACCTAACCTAACCTAACCTAACCTAACCTAACCTAACCTAACCTAACCTAACCTAACCTAACCTAACCTAACCTAACCTAACCTAACCTAACCTAACCTAACCTAACCTAACCTAACCTAACCTAACCTAACCTAACCTAACCTAACCTAACCTAACCTAACCTAACCTAACCTAACCTAACCTAACCTAACCTAACCTAACCTAACCTAACCTAACCTAACCTAACCTAACCTAACCTAACCTAACCTAACCTAACCTAACCTAACCTAACCTAACCTAACCTAACCTAACCTAACCTAACCTAACCTAACCTAACCTAACCTAACCTAACCTAACCTAACCTAACCTAACCTAACCTAACCTAACCTAACCTAACCTAACCTAACCTA